>JAULBM010304273.1:0-25055 GCA_032357055.1 Geukensia granosissima
CTATCATTTATATTCAGTTCAATAACGCACCGTATATCCGCCGTAGTGGTTTTAAAAACGACGTCTTAACGTGTAATTCTACGGGCACTGCTGACATTTTGCCCGTAGTCACGTGATAAATCTAGAAAATGACGTTTTTCCCGAACTTACGCGTTTCCGATTCAACTAAAAACCCAAAACCCTGAAATGGTCTATTGTGCAAAAGTTAACCACTTTTTTCATCTTTGAATATTAATAACACTGTAAATATTATTAGTCTAAAAATTTGCATGTTCACCACTCAAGCTTGAATGCAAATTTCCATTAAAATATACTGAGGCATCACTGATAAACAGACATTTGAAAAAAGTGACTAGCTTTTAAACAACTAAGCCAAGTTCATCTAAATATAGGAGGTCATATTTCCCCAAACAGTAAATTAGATCTGTGATATAATATAATAAACTTACATATCCTTCTTGACAAAAAATCCTTCAGAAGGAAATACATCCTGTCGTTTCCCTGACATTTTTCTTTTATTCTATATTGTCAATCATTCCAGATATTTATTCTATGTTCCTGTAATAAAAAATACCAATTTTAGCAAAACAACAAATATAGTGCAAAATGTTCATGTACATGGATAACATTCCTTCAGTAATGAAATTTAAAAAGAATTAATTATTGCGAGTTCCTGAGGTTCTATACCATTAAATAATTCCATTGCTGTAGTTATTTGAAACAGACTTTTTGGAAAATGAAACATTTAAATTTTAAGAACTACAACTTTTTGGTCGATTATTGTTGCATTAGAATACCATCACATTTTATTTTTGGGGTCTTTTTGTCCATTATTGAAGTTATTGAAGGCCTTAAGACAAGTAGTTTTGTAATTTGTATGTTTTGGATGTCTGTCTCATAGAAAATTCCATCATATACCTTATCTCCTTATGCTACATTAGTTTAACCCTGCTGCATGTTTCATGTGCCTCTCCCAAGTCAGGACTCATGGGCAGTGGATTGTTTTCATGAAATTTTTTTATTCCTCTTTCATGGTTATATTCTTTAAACGTTGGGTATTTTGCATGTCAATAAACATTTAAACTAAGTTATTGAGTCAGGGCAATTTCATCCTTGTCACAAGGAGTGGGATTCTGCCCTTGTTAAAGTCCTCTAGATTTTAACAATAAGACCAATGTGAATTTATTTCATATTCATGAGAAACATGTTTAATGTGAATAATTTCATTGCAAAATAATACAGAATTTGCAAGAAATAATATAACATACGTTTTACCACAGGGGGCTGAATTTAAGGGTTAATATATATGCATACACCGGAAAAATCTCAATTTCAATTTTTATCTAATTATGTAACAGTGACTTCTTCCCACCACAAACATTCTCTCTGGTTGGATATAATTTCTAAAGTATAATTTCCAGTACTTATCTACACTGAATAAAATCAACAAGTGTAGTTAATCCACCTGGTAGAAATCAACGAGTAATCCACAAACTTTACACCAGAATTAATCTACTTCAGTCCCCTATCTTCATGACCCCCTTCGAGTTCAACAGTAAAACTACCTCAAACATATTCCTCATAGGGAGGTCTTCCTTTAAAGCTTGTAAATTAAGATCCTTATTGGTTTGGTGAGGCAAAGACCATAAAAAATCAAGGAAAAAACAAAATGCTCAAACATGTCATAAGTGCCTGCATTGCTTATATGACTGTGGTTATAACAAACTTTGTTTGTTTGCCAGGTGGACCACCATCAAAGGACCATTCAGTCAGAGTTTGTTTGAATTTGGATCAGTTATTTCAGACAAGGTTCTTAACTTCCAAAATGATCTAATGGTAAACAAGTTCTGCTATAACGGTCATTTTGATTGGTTTGCGTGGATGTTGGATTCGTTCTGGAGAGGGGACCATCATGCAGTAAACTAGAATTTGGTTCCTATTGGCAAAGCCATTTAAGACGAGAAGTATTTTAAGTACATTACACATAGGGTCCCATGTTAAACTATGTTCTGCTCTGGTGGCCATCTTGCAATTGATTGGATTGTGTGTATTCCAGATACAATTCAAAGAGGAGACCACATGAACAGTCTTAAATTTAAACTTGCTTAATTTCAGACAAGAAGATTACCCAAGTTAAATTTTTTGTGGGGGTCATTCGGTCATATGGCAATTACCCTAAGTGTCCCAAGTTTAATTTTTTTGTGGCAGTCATTTGGTTAGTTTGTGGAATACTGGACATAATTTTGGTAGAAGACCATCTTCAGACATTCCACCAAAGTTTGTTTCCAATTGGCAAAGCGGTTTCAGACAAAAAGAATTTCAAGTAAATTTCCCATAAGGTCCAATGTCAAACTAAGTTAAACTGTGGTAGCTATCTTTGTTGGTCAGTGGGCATGACATATACAATTCAAGGGGACTATCTGCAGACATTTCTATTTAAGCCACATTTCAAATGCTTAAGCATTTTTAGAAAAGAGGATTTTCAATTTTCCACAAGATCCCAAGATCAGCTGTGGTGGCCAGCTTGGTTAGTCTTTGGGAAGCTTTATATAGTTGAAGAGGATAATTTCTAAAAATTCTATCAAAGTTTGGATTCATTTGGCACAGCAGTTACAGACCAGAAACATGGGTCTCATGATTAACAAAGTTCCACTGTGGAGTCAATCTTTGTTGGTGAGTGGACATGCAAGATACAATTCTAAGAGCACACATTTGTCAAAAAGGCCACCACCTGAGTTTAGTTCTTTCTTACTGGCTCAACATTTTCAGACAAGATGATTTTAAGGTGAATTTCGCTTAGGTAACCATTTAAACTAGGTTTGGCTGTTGCAGCCATCTTGGTTGGCTGGTGGGGATGCCAGATTCAATTTTATTAGGACATTCTAAGGACCATTTCACCCAATTTTATTTCAAACAGACTCAGCATTTTTAGACAAGAGGATTTTTAGGTGAACAATGTTAAACCAAATTCAGCTATGAGGCCATTTTCAGGTTAGTAGTTGGCTGACATTACTAAGAGGGGACAACCTGAGGATCAGTATACTAAAGTTAGGTTCTAATAGACTCTTTTACTGATGCTGCGTTCCTCCTCTTGACGCTTGCGTGCAAACAGCTTCCGGGTGTACGAAAGTCGATGGCACAATAGTTCTGACGTCATAATTAATTGTTCGCCAACGTCATTTTTGCGGGAAAATATGTTATTTTCCACCCAAAATAACAGGAACGCAGTTACAGTAAAAGGGTCTATTGGCTCTGCAGTTCTAGAGAAAAATTTTAGAATTAATTGACTTTTTCAAAATTTTAATTAGGCTGCCATCTATTTTGGTGTGCCGAGATGCAGATTAAAGTAAAGGGTGACCTAAGGACCAAAGTTTGGCTCTGATCAGAGTTTTCAGAAGAGAAGATTTTAAAGTAAATGTGGACCCATGATAGTATAATGGTCAATTGGACAAAGATGCAAAGTGATGGCAACTGGTCACATGAAACTGGTCACATGACTTTTGGGTCATGAATTCAATATTTTTCCTTTTTCATACTTGTAAAGGATATCACTTCTGTTTGATTTCAACTCATTTATTTGAAGAAAGTTCTTTGATGGTATTGAGTCTACTACAGAAAGTACAACTTTGACTAGCAGCCTTTTTAGATGACAGAAAAGCAGCAAATAAGAAGTCAAAACAGTGTACACTTTGAAAACACCTTCAGAGAAACTATGGCACCATGACTAGAATCCAGTAAATGAAGATACTGACAGTTTACTCAAAGTGACACCAATAAAAAGCTCAAAACACCTTCTAGTTCAAATGAACTTAAAACTTTTTTTTCCAGTAAAATATGTTTACTGTGTACTGGGGTATATACATGATGCAATATAATGCACTCCATACAACCCTCAATGCTATCCCCCCAAAAAAGTACAGATGTATCAGAAAATTGTTTGAATTTTCTTAACTTTGTGTAGAACATGCTCAATTTTTTAAAAAAATTGTTGCCTCCCTTTTTGCAATAAAAGTTTTTTCATTAGTGCTCCTTCTAACCTTACATCCTGGATCGACAACAGAATATTGTGAAATTATTCTTACTGTATCTAGTATAAAACACTGACCGGACCCCTAACTAGCCTTCAACAATGGACAAAGATTCACACCATAAAAGCAAACTATAAAAGTCATTAAAAATAAAATGTAATGGCATTCAAATGTTACAATAACAGGTCAATAAAAATTTGTAAATCTAATAACAGTAAAACATAAAACAACCACTGGACTATAGGTTGTGACTACAAGTTATGGATCTTTATAAGTGTCTTGTTGGGATGATTTAAATGTACTAAATATCTATTTTTTTATATTTTCATTAATATGCTGCAAGATTAGTGTCCAGCTTTGTACCATACAAATGAGAATGCACCAAACTTAGAACACATGGGAAAAGGTTTGCCACTTACCCAACAAAGCAACTTCCACACAAGGGGAAAAGTTCACTTCTCTCTCAATATACCCTTGCATTCAGTGCTTCATGTTTATGACATGCCGAGAAACATTGAATTGTTACATCAAAGAATTTAAAATCACTTATGATGTTTATTTACCACAGAAGTCAAAAGTAGAAAAATTTGTTTGAAACTAAATAATTGAAAGTGACAATAAAGATTAGTATGAAGAAAAATAATAAAATATTTGAAATAAACAAGTTGCTAATTTGTTGCGGATGACTACTAATTGCAAGATCTTGCTGTTGTGAGCGTGGCTGAATGCAGAGACGTACTCATTTATGAGTATTCATACATCGAAGCATCTCTGCGATGGAGATTGGTTAAATTGGGATGATTTAAATGTACTAAATATCTATTTTTTTTTATATTTTCATTAATATGCTGCAGGATTAGTGTCCAGCTTTATACCATACAAATGAGAATGCACCAAACTTAGAACACATGTGAAATGGTTTATCAGTTACCTAATAAAGGCCAGTGTACATTATGGATACTCCTACATCCACCACCAGTAAAACTGACCAACAAGATGAGGTTAAGGTATCAAGAATACATGTATAACAAGACATACAGTAAGCAAAACTCAGAAGACAGAAGACAAGACAGACTTTGTTTGAAGGGTTATAATTAACATACCAACAAATGAAACCTGGATTTAAAAAAAAAAAAAAAAAACTAATTTTATAATATTGTCAATGACCAGTTAAATTCAGAAATATAAATCTTATCATTATTATCACAGGATTTCAGATAAATTTCCTTCCAAAAAAATTACATTTCAAGACGATTTATGATTTTTCATTTTTTCTCAAGTGAATCTCAATCATTATCCCTGATGCAATACACAAATATTGTATCTGTTACAGGCTTTTTTGTTTGTCCTAATGGAGTACAATATTACCATTACATATGGTGTAAACCTGATTTCCTTTGTGGTTTACTTTTATCTGATGTAAGTTACCAAATCAAGTTACAATCCCCATACCAAATTTAAGAAGCAGACATGTAATATTGATTGACAGAATGTTTCCTAAGTGCTGCATGATCAGCAGAGAAGCAGCAAACACCAATTTTAATGATTTTGATTTGAAACCGCCTGAGATCGAAACCATGACCTTATGCACTCAAGGAAAACAAGCTTACCATTACACTACCAAGTCGGTGCCATATAGATAAGTAGAAATCATGAATAATAGCCACATTTACCCATATCTTTTCATTTTCATTTTATACTAACCAACCGATACATCACTTCTCTGGAAATAAATGCATTTATCACATATTTAATAGAGATAACATCTTTTTTGCACATTTAAAATGGAACTAATATCACTTTGATTATAGTGCCTTCAGACTGATATGGATTTTACATTTGCTATGATTGGATCTTTGACTTTCAATGTTTTGACTCTTAATGCTACAGATGAGAGGTTACTCCTTGAAATGTACATATAGCATACCAAAATTTTCTATATATATCATGTATATTCAACATTGGTATTTTTGTATAATTTCATATATATGAAATACTTTTTGACTGGACTTAAAAAGTTTAAGAGCTTTTTCAGTGTAATAATATACACTGTAATGCAAAAAAAAGGGGAGATAATTCCCAAATTAACTGCAATTTACTATTATTTTATAGACATTACACAGTGTATTTTGAATTTCTAAACCCACAATTTTTTCCCTTTCTTTGTGTGCAGTATCTCTGCATGAAGAAAAAGGAACAGGTGCTTTAAGGCCTATATTTTGATGATTTTTCAATTTTGCAATATTCATATGCAAGCGCTTTAAATTAGTTTAAAATAATATACAAAGCTGATAGATTTGAACCTAAGAATAGTTAAGTTTTTGTATACATACATGATTTGGAGTGACAATAGCCACTTAAGTAAAGAAATTTGTGAAAATGAAAATACAGATTTTTGTGATCGTTGTTCCCGTAATTAAATATGTCCACATGCTTGCATCAAGAAATCTTTATTCTTCATTTTATAATGACCTATTGCATTATTCAAATTTTAAATTTTATAGGTGCAAGAATGTGGAGGCATCTAGTTTCAGGAACAACTGTCCTATAAATGGCACATTTCTGCCTATTTCTTCATAATTTTGTCAAAAACTTCCAATTATCACATCACTCTGTTTTCACAATATCACAGCTACAGACATAAAATTTTACCTTTTACCACGTTTACAAACTTTGACATCTGAAGACGAATCATATGACAAAAACATTTAGATATGAGAAATATCGTGCCAAAATGGACCCTTAAAGCACCCATTCCTTTATAGTTTAGTCATGATTCATCAACTGCCTGAATCTTAAAGACATCGTTAATAATTTATTTGTAGATATATAGAATCTGAGGGTTTCTGAGGTTTTTATTAATTTGTTTTGGGTAGTCTTTGATTCTTTTCTCACATGTTATATCTTTTCAAACATTTAAAGCCACAAACAGGTTTGAGGATATGTTTTTGCAAAAATTGGAATCCAAGATTACTATGAAAATGAAAAGTTATGAGGTAAATGGTAGAGATATTGCACTCCAACCACGAGAAAAACAGAGGGAATTTACAAATCTTAAGGTCTCCACAAGGCCTTCAACAAAAATGGAATACCACTCCTTGTGAAAAGCTCTAAATCACCCCAAATACAAAATTGTGTACATGTAAAATAATACTACTCTTAGGTCACTCCAAATTTATTTCAGGTCCTTTGGATTTTTAGTGAAAAAAATAGGTGCGAGCAAAATTTTTAATTTAATTTTTTTGTCTTGCAATGACAAAATATAGGAGCACAACCTCAAAAAATGATGCAAGCACAACAGTTTAAATTTTTTCCCTTTCTTTTTGTATTTTTTGTTTTTTTTTGGTAACATGCAAGAAAATTTGAATTTCTTATATTGAGGAATAACGATGAAAATATCTTTAAAATGGGGAAAAAAAGGGGGAGTAAAGTTTTTTTTAAATTTGGACCCCCCATAATATAAGGAGCGAACAAATCCAAAGAACAATTAATTTGGACTGGCCTTACTTGAATATTATATTATCAAAAATGTACATGTAACAAAACATTAAACACAAAGAAAAACCTATGACCAGAATTCCTGACTTGGCACAGACACATGAGACATGTGGTGTGGTCAAACTAGTTGAGTGGTCAAAGGAAAAAAAATGACGTAACTGACGTACTAAAACAATCTTTTACAGTAAACATGGGCAAAATTTCAGATTTTGAATACCCACATGTATGAGTTTTTAAAGAAATGATGGTAGTGAAGTGCATTTAAATGGAACAATTGTGTGATATGTTGAATAAATGTGAGTTTCGTTAATAAAACTGTTAACATTTATCAGTAATATGCATTATTGGAAAGGAATATCCCTGCTATGTATCAGATAGGTTTTCAATGTTGTACATCTATACTGCTTCAGGTATTTTAAAAGCATGAATATTTTATTTTATTCATTTGAACATTCATTTCTAGAAACTAGACTTGTATGGATTGAAATTTTCATTTCATGTTGAAAGTTGCTGAGCATATGCCAAAATGCCAAAAATTTTAAGTGAATTTTAGTATTCAGGTAGCTATGAACACAGAATTAATGAAAAGACATTTCGAGCAAACTTTAGAGGCATGCTTATATGATACAAATATGCATAGATATCAAATAAAAAAAACACATACATTTTGTAGGGAAGTCTATAAGACAGCCATCTACAATGTACGAATTACAAACATCTACAGGTTGCCCTAATGCATTCAGTAATGGACAAACATCCACACCATAAGTCAAGCTGTAAAATACCTCAAAAATTAAATGTGATGATATTCAAATGTAACAACAATACGCTTGTTTCGAATCATTTCTATTCAGTCGACCGGTTCCGGCTTTTTCATGTCATTATGATGAAATGTTAGGCAGACAGATTCCGGTGCTCGTGTCAGTTACGTCAGATTTTCGTGTAAAACGTCAAAGAACTCCTTTTGAAATTCAAGAACGAAGAAAAGCATTCAGCTGACGTATTTTAAAAATTGTACGTTGAGGACCGTGTATACATCACATGTCAAATAAAATAAAGTGTGGATTATAGTTGCCAGGCATAGAATCAGAAGTGCGATGCCTTTCATTCCAGTGAAGTCACGTGGTCTGGGAGACGAAAATTAAAAAATGTTGACGGAATAGAAATGATTCAAAACAACCGTATTTACAAAACGAGTCTTCAATGTAAAACTAAAAAAAGTAAACTAAAAAAGTAGCACTAAAACATAACAACAACGACATCCACTGGATTTCAGCTTCTTGGCTTGGGACAGGCATATTAAGTATGTGGCGGGGTTAACAATGTTTGTGAGTGCTCAACCAACTCTATTGACAGATTGCCAGTTAGTGCTTTTTCCCGTAAAAATTTGACATCACTATACAAATATTCCGACGTCACAATGTAAAACGACGCCATTTACACCGATTGACCCGATGTCATTCGGACAAATTCATTCATGAAATGAAATGTGTAATACGTCTATTAGCTGGTATATTGGTGTGACAAAACAACATAAAAAGCTTGTCTACCATGTGAATCTTTGTCAATTGTTGAAAGTCATAGGGTAACCTATAGATAGTTTCAATTTCTCTTATAATTTATGTTGCAATTTCTCTTATGATTTATGTTGCAATTTCTCTTATGATTTATGTTGCAATTTCTCTTACGATATATGTTGCAATTTCTCTTATGGTTTATGTTGCAATTTCTCTTATGATATGGGTGTTTTATCTATTTCTTACTTGAACTGATATTTGAGGTACAATCCAAGACTTGTTCATTTATCACTTAGTGATAAAGCGAAAACTCCTATTTGATTGGCCTATCCTATGATTAGATAACTTTTTTTAGTCATTTTTATTGGCTGATCTAGTCTTTCTTTGTCAGATAATCATTTACTTGTGACGTAATGTTGATTTTAACTTGTTGTATAGCAAATGATATTATTCCACTGTAATAATATATTGAAGATACAATAACATTATCTAACTGGTCGAGAGAGTACCACCCAACATTGAACAAAACATTGTGTCTTCCTCTCAGCATCGGGTCCACTTATCATCTTCCCCTCTTACATCATAATCAAACGTTGCACAGATGATAGAAAAGGTTCATTGGTGTTAATCTTTGTTAAGAGAAATAGGAAAATTTCTACTTTCTTTTGTTAGAAATAAGACAGAGGAATAAATCATTAATTTCCCTGGCAGAAGTGAAATATGAAAATTTGTTCACCCGAAGAAGGTCATGTTTCCCCAGGAAAAGGAAATAAATGTATAATGTCACAGACAAACCAATGTCGACATTTTGCTCTAAGTGTTTATTCTGACAACAAATAGGCCAAGCAAAATAGAATTAATCATAAGAGAAACAGGTTTCACAATTCATGGGAGCTGTATATCCCTTATAAACTCTGCAGTCAATTTCACAAAATGTTGTAAGTGTAATTTCTATCATAAATTATGACATCACAATAAGTTTTCCTTTGAAGTTAGTAAATTTACGACCAATCTTAGACTTAAGAACTTTTTGAAAACGATTGCTCGTTTATTATTTATGTTGAAATTAAATAACACAAGTTGATAGATAACCTGTGATATACAGCTCACATATGTTGTGAAACCTATAATTTTAGTTTTTAGATGGATGTCTCATAGACAACCATACCACATCTCCTACCTCTATTCTTAAAAACATTTTAGACCTCACTTTACCTAAACCATACCCTGTCCCTTTTAGTCATAATTGACAATGTTAAATTAACCCCCTTGTTTAATTAGCTTTTTTTATTTATAAGTCATGATGCATTTGTAGGATCATTATAATGCTAATAAACAAATCCTAAATATAATCTAATAACAAAACAGCTGTAAAAATTAAAATGTACATCCGTACTTTCAGCGAAAATATACAGAATTTTTCGTATAAAGAGTTATCTCCCCATCTTTGCACATCAGAAAAGTATAAGTCATTGTTTTACTAAGGAAAGAGCACTTATTTGAATAAAAAACATTTAAACAGATCAGTCACATAATTTGGAACCTCACATTGAGATGTGGTTCAAAATATTTGTATGATGATGCACAATTTTTTCTCTGATCAATTAAAAATCTTAAGAAGTTCAAAGTTTATAACTTTTATCATAATAACAACCAAAAATTTTCAGATTTGATACTGCACATTTATTTTGATGTGATATTTCATGGAATTATCTCTCCTATTTCAAGTATTAAGGGCTTTTACTGTGCATTCATACAAATCTATTTCTTTCACAACCATCATATGCAGAAAAATATCATCTCTTTGTATTGGTAATAAAACCATATATAACTGGAGAAATTGAACCAATAATATCTGGTTTTTATCAAATATATTTTACTACTACCCCAATAATACAAAACTTGCATTTAAAATGTTAACTGAAATTTGAATTTTAAACATTTATTCAATAATAATAACAGCCTTAATGAACAAACAAAAGGAGAAGGTACGTTAAGCCCCATATTTGACCCAATTTTTAGATTTTGTGCCACAATAATAAGTTGGTGTGAAAATGCTGTTTAAAATTCGTCTTTTAATAATTCATTACTTTTTCTTGTATAGTTTTTGTCATTTCGACAAAATGCAAGGGTATATTTGACTATTTTGACAAAAATATAACATTTTCTGTAAAAATACTTAAGTTTTTTTAGGTGTTTTGTTCAAAATAGATATGATCGCACAAAAACATCACGAAGATTTTTCAACCAAACATTTGTACTTGATAGATCTTTAATTGTGCAAAGTTTGGTTGTGATGTTATGTTTTTGTGCGAACTATTTTAAAATCGACAAAACAGTATCAAAAATTGCATCAAATTAATTAATTTCTTAGTTTTTTCACATTTAAAGCATTTTCTATATGTCATGTGATCATTGTAGAACTAATTAAACTTAAAATTTTATTGGATTTTCTTTTAATAGACATTATTCAATACAAAAAATATAAAATAATAGATATTAGACAATTTTCATTTTTTAACAAAATTCTTGGGCCAAAAATGACCCTCGTCCTTTCTCGGTAAACCTCGAAATTTTAAGGTTTAACTATCTCGATTGTAGAAATATGATAATCAACGGCTTACAATGTAAGCTTCTATATTTATATAGGAATGAGCTGTAAATTCAAACATTTATAATTACACAAATATGTCAATCCTTGTGCCTTTATTCCTTTATTTGTTAATACGAGAAATCGTGACCAGGAAGCATTGCTTTTATTAAAGATGTTCAAACTTCCAATAACCACGCAACAATCTGTCAGCCAGTCTCTACAAAATATCATTTTACTTTGGAGGACAACGTAATATAATAACTAGAAAATTGTATAAAAATACAATCAAGCGTACATCATAATAACATGGTTGTATACAACGACCATTTCGCGTGCCCACTTTTAAAATTCTTTAGTTTCACACGACGCCTTACACAGACACTTCACAAAGCTGTTGTGGCAGCAATACACGTATTATATTGGAAAGGCATATTATTTTAAAGTTACGATACTGATTTTACCTTAACTAGATAAAATTGTAAACGAGCAATAACCGTTAAGCTCAAATCTTTCCGGTACAAAAACTTAGGCCAATTTTACGTGATGTCGGCCCTTCATTGCAACCCGACTCGCGAAATGTGGTTGTCAGTGACCGTCGTTTACCAAGTAGTCTTAACATAAACTGTTTTCATTTTACAAAATCGTTTACAAACTTTTATCCAAAATAATCTGAATTAATAATTTGGTGTGATGAGATCAAATTCTTGAATAAATATCACAAAAGGTGCCCAAAGGACTTTCGTATCATTGAATGTTCAAAAATTGTATTCGATATTTTCGCGTGTATGATATCTGTATCTGTATGTATACGTTGAAGACACCAATTCTGGCTTTTACTCAAGAGACACCTATTGGCGGTGTTGGAGAGCAGCCTTGAAGCTCTCATACAATACGGTCTTCCAGTTGGTTCCAGTCTAGTATGCTCTTGACAAAGAAAGAGTTCTTATACTGATCCGTGTTGCTAGGAATAGTTTCTAGTGCCTTAGAATTGTTCTTCACTGAATTTTACACTATATTGGTACTTACAAACTTGTCAAATGTTTTTGGTTTGATTTTTCTCTTAGGTTTACTTTTAACAAGAAAATCGTCGGGATATGCGCAAAACAATTTATGGTCTCCGCTTATTAACAAATGATTGATATACCCTTTCTAAGGAAAAATTCATTTCAAAATTTTCATTTAATTTGACCTAAAACAAGTGCAAGGAAATTAATCATGAAAGTTTTGTCACCTGCGGTCACTATAAAGTTGTTTTTGTATACAGTGTACATTCCATCGTTTTTGTACTCTTGCTAATATTTGCATTACATATTAAACTAAGCCTTTTAACACCTTAATTGAATCATTTTCGGTAATCAATTTATCTTGGCCTTTTTTTCGACCCGTACAATATTAACTGCTTATTATATCGTATCAAAGAGATTTACTGTATAAACATTCAATCGGATTATTCTTAAGATTTCATCAGTACATTGTTCTTCGTGTCGGCACCTTTTAAAAGTACTTTGGTATAGAATTTTATACACAATCGTGTCTGTCGTCATTGACAAAATCTTCAGTTTTCAAAAAAATTTAAAAGACAATTACGTCCTAAGCCCAAACCGTTAGTTCTATGCACTTGGGACAAGTCATGAACGAACTGAAAACTTATCATGTAAATCAGGGAATTAAACACCACCCGAGGAAAATATGAGACGTCAAGTCCATATGTGAAATCCCCAAAGATTCTTGCCATCAATTATTTTGTTGGTCTTTTACCGGATCAAGTGGTGTGGTATGACAAATTGGAAATCGGACATATTTTTCTTTAATTTTCTCTGCTATATTTAAAAACAGAATATGGAATATATTCCAGTAAGACACAATCCATATCCAAAATACATCTATAACTATATTCAAAAGCTTCAGACTCGAAAAATAAATAAATAATAAAATTGGAACTTTAAAAATCTTTATAGTTCCATTCATGACCCAATAGTAACATATGCAGTTCTCCTTTAATTAACATGCTCTCCTGTAGGAGGAAATAAAGATATATATATAGAATGTTTAAAAATGATATCCAACATTGTAATTTGTCAAAATTGCAAATTACAATATTGGAAAGATGTAAACTTTCTTTCAACCATACTCGAAAACAACTCAAAGCGGAGAAGCTTTTTACGACCTCCACACAGCCCAAGAGAAAAACTCCGAATAATATTTAAAACAAAGAAAACGGAATATGGCTAAATTCACAACTTTTAATAAAAACACGTCTAAGTTGATATCTACATCAGATTTCAAGACCTCAACGTGTGAAATTCAACTAATTTCGAAAAAAAAAAATAATATCGCATTTAACTAATGTTATATAGTAATCTCAGCTTTTAATTTTCTTGTGTTAGATAGTATGCAGTTTGAAATAATTTTAAATAGTTGTACCTGAATGAATATTAGTCAGACGTGACGTCATATTCTTTTAGCAAATGAAAATAGTCGATCTACCAAGTGAATCATAACCTGCAAAGTTAGTACTAGCATAACGTGAACTCAGGTAACAAGGTGTTTATTGCTGGGCTGAAGTAATGTGTATTCCATATGTTAAGTGCTGGGATTAAAAACAAGTTCACTGTAAAAAATCATTTAAAACTGAAAAAGGTATATTTGGATTTAGACGAAGAAGTAGTGCTTATGACTATTCTATGTGATTCTTAAAAACTGACGATGCCGCCACAGTCAATGATGGACCATAATACGAATTTAATACCGGCTGAGGACCCCAGTCCACAGGCCAAAATGAAATGTGTCCTCGTGGGAGACGGGGCTGTTGGAAAAACCAGTCTCGTTGTCAGTTACACAACAAACGGTTATCCTACGGAATACACACCAACCGCTTTCGATAATTTTTCGGGTAAGTTTTTAAAGAGAGATTTTATTTGTATATAAGTATAATATAAATATTCTCCGTGTTTTGTAATCTTTCAGTAATAAACCTAGGCTATTTGTCAGAATTGTTATAAAAATGCCAGTCATAAAAAGTGATGTCATTGACATATTCAGAAATCTTTCAGTTCTAGCTATTTATAATAATCTAATAAAATTATATTTTTTTATTGATTTTAGTGGTCATAACTGTCGATGAAGCACCTGTCCAACTTCAACTCTGCGACACCGCTGGTCAGGTAAGAAAGATAATTATTAAATTTAAACAAAGAATCTGTCACATTTCTGTCATTGCGAACAACATTCAGTCAGACTTGAACAGCACACCTGGGAGCAATTTTTTAGTAATTAAGTTTTCTTTTATAATTAAAATATTTTGTGACACTATGTACAATTGTATGACAAGTTAGTTTGGCATGGACCTTGTTCTTTGTACAACACGCAAAAAGACTGTTGATACCTTAAAATATATAGAAAAGGTATTATGTCATAGCTACCTGAAGACATTAATCATAACATGTTTACACTATTATTACATCGATCAGCTGATTATTCATCTGTACATAGAGGGGCAATACACATAACAGGTACATGTAATAAATACATCATTGCAACAAAACGTCATATTGGTCAAATCAACCACCAAGAAAATTGTCCAGAGACATCTTTACAAAACAGAAAATAAACACAATACAGCGAGATTAATAGCGTCAGTATGACCCTAGGATAAGGAAATCGTGCATTTTAAAGCACTAAACATACGAATAATAATTATAGTTCCACCCCCCATCCCGGCGGGACACTGCCCTTTTCAAAGATGAATTAGTTGGTTGTTTCTGTTGAGTAACATAGTACAGTAACAGTTTTATAAAAACACAGTTTAACATTTACACAAATTAAGTGTTAGTTTATTTAAGATAACCAGAAATTATACAGGTACCTGTATGATCGAAACGTGTTTGTTGTTCTGTGATGTTGATAAGTAATGATTAAATGTAGATATATTTCTACATACCAACACAGTTTCTGCTTTATCATATCATCAGTTTGTTTGGTTAACTCATAATTTCTGACAAAATATAACATTTGCGCTTGATGATTCATGCTGTACCGAGAGGTTCTTTGGGGATCTCTTTCCCATGGATCCATTATCCTGAATTATTCATGTTTTTGAGACCTATAGCCGATTGAGTACAGGGGGGGGGGAACAATCAACCGTTCTGCGTGAAGAACATAGTCTGGCATCCCATTTCGAGTATAATGTCTTACAATGCTGTTGTACAAGTCTATCAGGTCTATTGTCTACAATGTCAAAGCATCGTCATAAAAGGTTACGTTAAAAAGAAATAAAAAACTGGCAGAATCTCAAAACTGGCAGAATCTCAAACTTGTTACCGGTTACATAGTTTGAAATTTCTGACCCATTTCTTCTGATTTGAAAGAGAGAGTTTCATTAATTTGGTTTCTTTTTATGAGAACTAGAGCATACAGTACTGATTTGAGAACAGCTAATTATTTGATATATGATATATAAAGTATTTCACGTTATAATTGCGAGGGGGAAAAAAAGGGTTTTACTCGACCCGAGAATAAGACAAAGAAGTAACACGACATTGGCGCTTTTTGGCTGACGTGGATCGTGTCATTCTGGTATACATGCCTTACTCTTTCTTTTAAATATGGACCCAAAAAAAAATAGAATACGGCTGGTCCTGAATGGAAAACAGCTATATTAAACTAATTACAGGCGCTTTTTGGTTTTTGTAGGGTTCGTTTTACTCCAGGTTTAGTTTCAGTGTAGTGTTGTGTGTTCTATGTTTGTCTTTCGTTTCATTTTGTTGGCTACCTTGTCTGTCTTCTATTCTGTCTGCCTTTTTGGTATCTTCGAATTCGTAATGCTGGTTTTAAAAATTACCTACAGTTATTAATGATAAATTTTATTTTAGTTCATGGTCTTTTAAATGGGAGTAAACCTCTGAAAGAACCAGCCGTATTTTCTATGTTATAATTCTAGAATAACTTTAGGTTATTTTTACACCACCACCATAAAAATTTGTAAGTGGCCAAAATTTTTTATTTAAATGACACTGCCGTATACTAAAATTTCAAATGCACTAAGCGGATTTAAGATTTTTTGTGGTTCGTAGCGGCCTTTTTCTGAGAATTTATTTTTAATTTTTAGACAGTTTATTACACCGGGGGTAATAACATGTATGTATAAGTCGGACAAGTCTCAAGAGAGAATTAAATTCCACAAAAGTGAATCATTTAAAAGTGGTACATTTTAGAAAATTTAAATATTTTTATGAATAGAGATAAATACGTTTTTCAAACAAGACGAGTTAAAAAGACATTATAAAGTCCATTCACAAACTTAGGAGAAAGAAAATTTACGTTGGATACTTTTATAGCGTGTAAACATTTTTATTTAATAAAACGAATGACGTTAAAACATCTTTTATCACAAATATCTCCAAAATTATTCGAATGCGTAAGTGTGTTTGATTGATTTGACATACAGAAAAGGTCAGAACTTGCAGAGGGCTCTCTAAGTAATTAATTAATTGCGACTGCAAACATCTCTTGTTTCTTGGTACATGATTTATCAATAAATATGTCACAACACCTTATTCTATTATTACTGTCCTATTTGTCAATTATTTTATGTGATAATGTATAATGTATTTTAACATGTTTGTTATCTTTAATTATATTATGTTAGTCTTAACAGTGTATTTTATTATCAAATAATGTTATGTTCCCGCCATGATATGGCTGAAATATTGCCGACGTGGCGTTAAGCAGCAATCAATCAATCAATCTATTATTACTAGATTAACAGTTACAAATAATTATGTGAAAGTATTTTTATTCTATTTCAGGATGATTTCGATTCGTTACGTCCACTATGCTATCCAAATACCAATGTGTTTTTGTTGTGCTTCAGTGTTGTGACACCCACATCATTTTACAATGTGACAGAAAAATGGGTACCAGAAATCAGAAAACATTGCCCAAAAGCTCCCATTGTTTTAGTAGGTACACAAAGTGATTTAAGAAATGACGTAAAGGTGTTGATAGAACTTGCTCATTATAAAGAGGAACCTATTCCTGAAAGCGATGCGAAACTTTTGGCGGAAAGAATAGGAGCCGCGGACTATGTAGAGTGTTCAGCGCTTACGCAAAAGAATTTGAAAGAAGTTTTTGATACTGCAATTATTGCAGCACTCTCAGGACCGATCAAACGAAACAAAAGTGTACGAAGATCAAAAAAGGAGAAGAAAATTGTCCCTCCAGTAAATACTACAGACAAATGTATTAAAAAGAACTCTTGGAAGCGACTATGCTGCTTTTTATGACACGGACTGTGTGCAATGGAACGCGGTAACATTTGATAATTGTTGCAATATGTTTCTATTTATTTCTATGCAAAATGCACCTGATTCATGGGACCAATTTAATCAAAACTACGAAAACAGAAATGGTACAAAACTGTTGTACGAAAACAGGAATGGTACAAAACTATTGTACGAAAACAGAAATGGTACAAAACTGTAATGTCTTTCATGTTTTTATTGAGATTCAACAGAGAATTCAATTCTCAACCATATTCAGCTATAATTTTTCTTCATCATTTGCTAAACCGAATCTGGATCTGGATAACCCACGTAGCATGGATCTGGATAACCCACGTAGCACACCTACAATGTAGGAGTTCCAGTTCTTCGGGTATATCCATGATGGATGTAGCTATGTACAGGGGTCTTGTTTGATTTGTGTATAATTATAATACAAGAAAGTGCAATTTTATACATTTGTAAATTTTGATGTAATTTATTTATTTTTAACTTGGCTTTGCATAATTCAAATGCTGTAAGGGTTTTTAACTGTAATCAGTCAGATCAGCATGGGTCATAGTTTAATGAGCTGGTAACATGGAATGTTTTTTTAAAAAGCTGATTGTAATCCACATAGTAGAATTTTGTGCTAAAATGAAGCACAAAACTTGTAAAGTTTAAGAATCGTGGGAAAATTATTCCTCATTATGTCTCTTGTGACCAGTATCTTACAATCATTTTAAAGTTTTGTTAGAGAGTTGAATTTTTACATCTTTATCAGATTTTCCTTTATGTCTCTTTCCTTTTAGTATTTCAAAGACTTTAAACATCTTTTTATCAATATATGGTTTATGCATAAAGTAACCCATTCATAAGTTTTGAATTTGCCTAAGAATGGAGATTTTAATCCCTCTGCATTAATCAAAATCTCAACCTACGTTTTTACTGGAGTGGTTCAAGGCTTATTATATATCTGAGTCTGTTAAGCGGTTATGTTAATAAATTATGTTTCTGAAAGAACAAATAAACCCTCGACCTAGTTGTTGCTGTGTACGGTCAGACTTAAATCATGTTTTATGACATTTAACTGGAGCATGTAATTTCTCTCTATAAAAACATTTTTCATATTTGGTGCTTTTGTTGTACTGAATCATGGGTTTTTACATAATAGAAACGAGGTACACTATTTCATGGTGATGGGTACGATTTTTGTTGATTTTTATGAATTTAAAGGACAGATTTCACCACTGATAGTATTTGAGTTGTAATAATATTTGTACTAAAGTTTTTAATAATAGAAGTATTGATATTGAATGTGAAAATCTATATTTAAATTATAAGACTGAAAATTGTCCTTTAAGTATCACTTAAAATTCTGCAAAAAGATGAAACGTCGAACTTTGTGTTTCCACTAACACCAGCAATAACAGTTGACAGCACACACAGGTCTATATTAAGACTAAACATGTATGTTTTACCAGCAACTATATGTATTTCATATACATGTGTATTAACAACACGTTTGAAAATTAACATGTAATTTTATGTGAAACGCCTGACCCATCAGGGAAACCTACATGTTATGTGTCTATTTACACGTCTGTATTAATTACATGTTAGACAACTGGAGTCAGTTCTTTCTGCAAACTCTAGACATTCTATGTTTTACAACAAAACAACATAATTTTTATGCTTAGGACATTATTCATTCCAAATGGTTATTAGCCAAATTTATCCAAACTTTTAAAAATTCGTCTTACATGTAAAACTTTTGAGTAAATATCACCTTTTAATGTTCAGGGTATTTTGAAAAAACGTAATGACACAATCAACATTTTAGGAAATTGAACAACCAATAATTTAAACAAATGGGCCAGATATTGACCCATAAAACTTACTGATATCTACCAGTTTTGTCTCTTTTTTATATTTTGATAGTGGGTACTATTTGATAATAAATCTTAATACATGTACTTAATGAGGAAACAATTCCCACCACGGTGTTAGGTCAGGACATTTTTATTGTTGTTTACTTCTTTTTAGAAAAAAGAGGTGTTTGTCAACAAAGTTATTTTTAAATTGCCTGACTTTATTCACCTTTTATTGTTATGGGTTATCAAGATAGTTAACCTAATTATTGTTATCTGTAAAGTATGTCCCTACATAATTTGCTGTTAAATAAAATATGGAATTTATTACCTTCATGCATTCTTTTGTACTAGTAAGGTGGCCAGTTGCCAGAAGGTGTTTTAGGAGCTGTACGACGCTTTAGTATTGGAATAGTTGTATATTACCACCAGCTAGCAAAACAGATATTATCAGTGAAACTGTGGCTATAGTGTATTTGACCTTGGGAGTGCAAATCGAATGCCATCTTTCAACTATTTCTATCAATTTGGGCCCGTCGTCCGTCAACGTACATATTATCGCCTCTTAAAACGCTGAGCCGAACATTGGCGGGATGGTCCCCATCCACCAAACCAAGATGGTTGCAATTACATACCCGTAGCCAAAGGGGGGGGGGTTCGAAGGGTTCGGACGAACCCCCCATTTGAAAACCAATAAGCACTATTAAACTCTCGATTCAGATTGAAGTTTGACTATTAAAGTATAAAAAAACGGGACTTTCTGAAATGGAAAGTGCAAAGAAATGACTGCAGGATTTTGCAACAAAAACGCTAGACCCTCAGCCGTGAAGGTCGCTTCGCGAGGTGATTGAACCCCCCTTTGAAAATTTCTGGCTACGGGCATGAATTACTAAAAAAGAAATGAAAATATATAAATTCCTATTAAATCCCCTCCTTTAAAGGTGTTCAAGCAATACTACATTTTTCTCGAAAAATTAAGGGACTTGTGAGAGGCCGATAAAACATAAGCTCGATGAATTTAATGAAAGACATAACTACCGCCTTCAGATGAATAAATGGCAGATAAAAAACGTCTAGCTATTTTACAGTGTACACTACTGACAATTATACATGTTTGACCATAAAAACTGACAAAGTCAAATATTAAAGATTTCACCTGTCGTTCCTTGACGGCTTTTTTAACGTTAACCTACTTCTCGTAGGGGAATGTATTTGATTGATGATTTAATTACCACAATGCTTTTGAAAAAAATCTAATAACAAATTGGGTGGTAATTCTTGTATTTTTAACTCTAATTTTCAGTTCTGTACTGTTATATGTTTCAGTATCTGATTTTTGGCATTGAAAAATGCCCGTTTTCCATGTAAACCTTTCTTCCTTGGATTTCATCCTAAAATGTACGAATTACCTAGAAAAAGACTCTCTTAGTTAGGATTCGTGACTTGTTTGATTTAGGACGACAAAATATTTTCATGTAGCTCAAAGAAATGTCTGGCAATGTCTGGATCTTTTAAGACCGATTTGGCGTTTTGTATTCACAGATCCTTTCCACTTGTGGATTCGGATTTGTATTAACGACATTACAGCCTTCAATTCACTCATTCGGAAAGGGTATCTTGTTCCTCCCCTTCGCGTGTCGGGCATTTGTTGCTTGAGTATATTCCGTGCTTGGCGAGACATGCTATAGAGATGCGTGTCGTTCGCGTGCATTCGCCCCGGCTGCACGTGCATGCACTCCAATCTTATCATGCAGTTACCTCGACTGTATGACAACTAAACGGAGACAAGGAATGTCGGATAATTTCACATTATTCACAAATTATTATAAAGTGACAAGTTATGGTTTATAGAGTATCTGGTCATACGGTTTACAAGTTTCGGTCATTAACGGTACTGCTAAAAATTCTGGACATAGTTTGTTGTTTCTATTTGTTATAAAATAACCGTGAATGTTTTCAATTTTTTACATTTTGACGTTCTAGGGTCTAAATTTTTATTTTCAGTTTGCATTGTGCATGCATATCTATTTTCACCTCTTGTATTTACTTCCAAAATCCTCCTGTCTCTCAGAAATTGGTTGTTCCTAAGGGAAAGGCTTTCAGAGACGGTGGTAGATTGATCATAGCAAGTGAAAACGACAAAAAAAATGGTTCCGTCAATAATTTAAAAGGTGTCTATACATAAAATGTTTGACTTGCTGATGAAAGAGAGGCGGAATATTGAAATAGTTTTAATTTCATTAAAATACCACAGGACCAACGTTGTGGTATTGTTAACTATTTGCAATCATTTAAGTTAATATTAAATTGTAATTTCAATGTATTTAAGTGTTTAATTGAAATACCATTAAAAACCCTTTTACAATGGCGCCCATAACCGAAAAAATTAACACTGACAAGTAGGAGCCTTCAACAACCACAATCCGTTACCACGATAATTGGTCTAACTCGGCTATGATGCAACTTTAAGGAATTAACATTTAAGGGGGATATTTTTTCTAAGACAGAATTTTTCCCGCACAGCGCGATTGTTTTTTTTCGTTTTTCGAAGCGAAACCTGGTGACAATTTTGTTTAATTTAACATAACGCTATATGTGGGAAGCGGTGGGGGTGGCTGGCTACAGAATATTTTTTGCAACCTGCCTGTCCAGAATTTTTTTCATAATAAAAACACATACCCTCTCCTCAAAGTTAAATGATCGTTCTACCTTATTCTTAACGATGAATCAGGACATTATCTATTGTTTTCCGTTAATGTTCATTAATATTACAGCTGATTTGGCGTTATTATTGCTTACATAAAAATAAGCTGTAATTAATATGTTTTATGACAACGGAACTGTGACTAAGAACTTTGGCCAGCGTTAATAGGTTAGTGTTTCTCTACATGGGGTCTTCGTTATGAGAAATTTTATATTTGTAATCAGAGCATAATTTACTCTAGTTGTAGAAAACAAAATTCGCTTGAATTCTGTTGTGAAGCAGATATTACCCCCGAAGTTATGCATATTTCAGGGGGGTTTCATGGGTTAATATTTAAAACACTACAACAACTGTAAAAGTTTTACTCGGTTGTCAAGAGAATCAACCACAGGAACCGGGTGCATGCTCAAGGGAGACATTTTTTCATTTACCTTATTTCAGGCTCGCCTGGCCTAAAAGACGATGAAAACTTTTCTAGTCACTGATAGTCTCGACCATCCAGACTCTTGAATGTGAACATTAGACTCTATATTGCGACAGCAAAGAGTCTGGGTGACAGAGACAAAATCACTGAAGACGCTGTCGCCCGTACACATGTAATTAACACTGACACTGCTAAATATAGAATCTTACACTGTAGGCCGTTGATTATCATATTTTTACAGTAGAGATAGTTAAACCTTAAAATTTCGAGGTTTACCGAGAAATTTTAAGGTTTAACTATCGAGACTGTAGAAATATGATAATCAAGGGCAAGTAATTCCTACCTAAATGATAGAGTCTTTGGAAAGCTCACTCCTCCAGGGTAAGGAAGAAGATCGTGACACGTCTTTAAATTCGTGAAGTGAAGCACGCGGGGTCTGGAAATCAGCCAATCAGCTGCTTAGAACAACTTACACACACATGTTGATTATCGATTTTTTTCTCACACTGGTTGGGAAGTGTGAAAACTTCATAAAAATTAGAGAACAAAATTTCCCACCACTAACCAAGTTAGCCGTTACTGAATATCGGCAGATTGTCAAAAATACTTTACCTTTGAAAAACATTTGAAGAGTTAGCTTAATTGATAGCGCCTTCTCTGAATTGCATCCGGTATACCCACCGTCTACCCAAGATGACTTCCACATTCAAGCGACTTTAAAAACAGGAAATTTGCTTAAACTATTTTGAAAATGCTTAGCTGATGGAAACGAACTTAAAGTGAATGGTTCCTTTGGTTGTTTTCTGTCACAATTGTATCTAGTCTTCCCATCTGTCAACACAGCAGAAAGTTTTATCATTTAATAGACCCTATGCATGGGAAAGTAAGTTTAAAATCTTTTAGTCTGATCTGCTTGTGGAAAGGCTTTTGATGATGTTTCACTACCAAAATTTGGTCCAGCATTCCTTCCCAACGCCGAACAATGCTTATAACATATATTCATTCAGAAGGACCAATGTCACTGTCAGATCAGCAATTACTCTGGTTAATTCAGCAATTTGAATGTCAAAGCAGCATATCTTTTTAGAATTTTCACTAATCAGATACCTTTTTCGTGTAAAGATTACATTATAATGATATTAGGAAATTAATAGGAATCTAACAACAGTTAAATATTGCATAAAATTATTTTTGTTATGCACCTGCATTTTCCTTTTCATATGTTCCCATACATAACAAACTGGTAAACATTTAAAGGTATTTAAGAAATCGGTCAAGCTACTGGGAGCGTTACACTGACAAAATATCTTTAGGTATGAGAACTCATTCATGAAAATAAATTGTATCATATTTCTTTAATGTATATACCCGAACAAAAGACTGGCACAGGAAAGTATATATAATCGCTTGAAAATGTTTTTAAAACGTGTTCGTATTAACCATGTGAGGTCACGAAAATTAGCTACTTAGAAAAAATACTAAGACAAAAACATCTTTATGACTCGACGAGGATGGTAGACTGAGGATAGTTCAGGACTTAAATCTAAACAAGCTTTTGCCGGTTTGTTCCCAAAGACCTGTTGCCTGCAGATTAATATATAAAATTTACACTTTTACACAAATAGAAGGGTGAAGATAAAGCATGTACTGCATGTGGTACATTTGCATGTATTGCTGCATGTGGTATATTAATATTGCTGTATATGGTACATTTATATTGTTGCATTTGGTACGTTTATATTGCTGCACATCATACACTTACATTGTATAATGCTGTATGTGGTACATTTTTACTGCTGCATGTGGTACATTTACATTTCTGCATGTGGTACATTTTTACTGCTGCATGTGGTACATTTACATTTCTGCATGTGGTACATTTATATGCTGCATGTGATACATTTATATTGTTGCATGAAGTACATTTATATTGCTGCATGTAGTACATTTATATTGCTGCATGCGGTACATTTATATGCTGCATGTGGTACATTTATATTGTTGCATGAAGTACATTTACAGGCGCGGATCCAGAATTTTACGTTAGAGGGGGGGCGCTGGTCCAGGTCAGTGCCTTGTTAGGGGACCAGGGGGGCGAAGCCCCCCGGAAAGCTCATAGAAATCATGAAAATTAAGACTAAAAATTATATTTTTTTCGTT
>JAULBM010304274.1:0-14554 GCA_032357055.1 Geukensia granosissima
CCTCTAATTTTCCATCATTGTGTGTCACGATCTTTTTACTTAAACCATTTTTTCGAACTAACGGTCGTTTACAAGGAATTTAAAAAAAAAATCGCACCAGCATATTTTAAAATGGCTTAATATGCTACAACTCATTCATGTAATCACATATCTAATGAAAGAAGTACAAAGTGGATATTTAAAAACCGAATTCGACAGTGAGATTCTGTTTATTTTCCCAATATTATTTTTGGATATAGCAAGAGAAGACGACTACCAAAAAGTATTATTTACACATTGTTACCATTGGCCCAAGGACATAAGTTATGAAGAAATATCAACACTCTAAAAACATATTGTAAAAGTTCCCCTATCCAAAATAAAATAATAATAATTAAAATAAAAAATATATAATTCAACTGTTACAATAAACGGTCAATAAGGTATACAATAAAAAACAGCAATTAAGTATAAAAAATCAACGAAATATACTGGATTGCAGGTCCCTTGATTAGAACAGGCAAAAACGTTTGTAGGCGGGAGAAACATGTTTGTGGGCGCTCAATCCCCTTTATCCTGGGCAGTGGGCAAAACGATGTGAAACAAACCTAAATTACTTACTACATCAGATTTAAATTTTGGGACAACATTTCTTTCTGACAAAAAGTGGTGACATTTAAAACAAAAACTGGTCAAACAAAGCTAATAAAAAAGATAACCTTGCCTGGCTGACAATCAAACCGCATTTTGCACGATCCTTTAATCTCATAGAAAAAGGGGATATTTTAAACTTGAAACTTATTTGGTGTCATTTCAATTGTTTAATATATGAACTGGCTATAAAAAATACCAAGCTATTTGTTATTAAATATAAAAAGTATGTTAAAATCAATTGTTTACCGAATGGACTGTTGTGGTTTTTATGTTTAGGGTATATATGGTACACCAAATACGCCCTCAAAGTCTATTTAAAACCGTTGGTTTAGTGGATGGCACCTGTCAATCAAATTATAAAATGCTACCAACTTATTAAAGTTGTGAACTTTAATATCATTAACCGATGAACGTTCACGAGCACATCATGTTTACAAAATTTATAAAGCTGACAGCTGGCAGAATTAGAGACTGCAATCTTAAATCTTCATGGATATTCTGACGTTGTAGTCAAGACATTAAAACTTGTTATTTGTACAAATATTTACTAAAGCTGTTTGCATCATTACACAAATATTAATACACTTGACATTGCATCCATCTTGTCTTTCTTTACGTTTACTGACATAAATTTTAAATTCTCAGACATACTGTGCTTAATGACATTTGAGAAGCTTAGTGTTTTATCATCAGGGATCTCACCCTGAGCTTCCTTTAAGTAACTGTAAGCATACGTTAGGGATGTATCTTCTTTTGTTTGTATTTGTGTTAAGTATATTTTAAGTAAGGTACACTCTAGTCGGATTAGGTGACTTTCTGCTTAATTCATATGGATGGTGGGTTACTGTTTTTGTTTTCTTTTAAATTGATTTTTTTACCACTCGTTGGGGGAGGGTAGACATTATTACATGTAGTGTTTAATAATATTCAGGTAAGAGTAGTATAATTTGTCGCATACAAGATTTTTTTGTGCCGATTAAGATGTAGAGCTTTTCACAAGGAGTGGTATGCCACCCTCGTTGAAGGCCTTGTGGAGGCCTCTAGATTTGTAAATAACTCTGTTTTCTCTTGGTTGGAGTGACATGTACCCCATATGTTTTCATTTGCATACAGACTGAGATCATTTTCCAACTGTTAATTGCCATCAGATTACTAATGTGTTTTTGTTCAAGATTTTTTGAAATTTACAACATTTTTGGTAAAATGTATCTCACATCACCTTGGGTTACCCAAATACGTATAAAAAAGCAAGTTTTTTTTGTTTTTGTTTTTTAAGTTTTTGTAATCTTGTATACTATGAAGTGTTCGAGGTCTTGTGTTGAGTTTGGTGGTATATTCGACTTAACGAGTAGTCATCGAATAGCAAACGACAGAATGCAAGTATGGAAAGGGAGATAATCCCTGATCAATAGTAGACGCAATAAAAACTATCCCAGCAACATGGAGAAATGATATAAAGAAAATAAAAGTCAAACTATTATTGAGGATAAAATATTTAAGCATCAATATTGTGAATAGAAATATCGACAGTTTTATATACTAACGAAAAAAATAAAAGGAATTGCGCGACACATTAATTGTAATTACATTTATCTGATTAAACTAGATTCAATTTTGTACAGGTAGAAATTTATGACAATTAAAAATTTAAAAAAAGCCACAACAATGACTTAATGTTCGTTAACCTTAGTTTACAGAGAAAATTGAAGGTGCGTCAAAAAATAAGATTAGCACATAAAGTATGTTAGTGTTGACTATAAATATTTCAAATATTGAAATTAGTTTTAAAAGAAAACAAGCAGAATTTTATATGTAATGCAAATTACATGCCGATCCACAGATTATTTTCTTTGAGTATATATTTACATGTACAGCATTCCTACTGAAATTGTAGAAATTAAAGAGACGCTCTTTATATTTCATATGCACGAGTACTGTATAGTCAATACAGTTTTTAACTTTACACTTAACGAAACAAACTTTTCAAGCAGCTGTAAGCAAAATTACACACACACACACACCTTGCAATCGGGCAAAGATGTGGCTAAGTTCTACGGATGCATATCCAGGAAAACGATGCAACAAAATCAATACTATGGCCTTTTTACTGACAGAATATGTTACTTTTTGTTTTTGTGTTTATTTATAGTGTTGTTACCTACACCTACATACTTTTTTGTAAATTCCAAATGACAAAAATCGATGTTAAACGACAACTTCCATAAATCAAAAGCAAAACATAAAATGGTATAAAAACTAAAGTGAAAGATCTGAAAATGTAATAAAATGTAATAAAATACACAGAAAACATCTGGCAATTACTCCCTCAGTGTTCAATGACAAAATTCCGGACGATTTTAGGGGAAATGATTTTGGTTTTTACAGATTTATAAATGTATAAGTGGCAGAATCTTTCAATGAAGAGAAAAAAGCAAGTACATCAATGGAATGCAGAACTTTAAAAACCAAGAACATAATAAGTGATGAATTTTTATTAAGTTTTGGATTCTGAAGTCAATGGAGAGGAATTGAAATATACCAAAGGGACAGAAAGAAATCAGAAGACAGACAAAACCATGGCCAACATAATGAAAGACAAAAATAGAACACTTAGCACTACACTGAAAACTAAAGTATCACGAACCCTACATTAACAAGGCCAGGATAAGTTCTGATGCTCCGGAAGTGTAAGCAACCCCTGCTCCACAATTAGCACCCGTCGTGTTACCCAGTGGACAAATCCGGCGTTTAGTGACAAACGGTATCAGAACGTATTTGTAGTCACGACAGTCACATTGTCATTTATGAAATTGATATTTCTGACCGGTCAACCAAATCATGATGACGACCGAAATGTTTTCGAAATGATGACTCTAGTCAATGTCATGGCTTTGTATTTGTTTTCCCCGTTGCAATGTTTGTTTTTATACGTTTAACATTGAGGATAGATTTACAAAATTTTACGTAAACAGGTGTAATTTTTGGGAGAATCTAGAGCTCGTAACTAGGAATGGGATTCCAATCATGTTGAAGGCTTTGTAGCGACCTCTAGCTTCAACAATTTTTTTACGGAGATGGAGTATGGTCTCCTTGATATTTACCTCATATCTTTCTTTGTAAATGTATATATGGTTATTTGACTTTTTGTGACGTAGAGAAAATAAGGCTCCAATAGGGGGTTTGGATATATATTTACAGATGTAGGCTTGTCTATTCAAACATTGTCAAATACAGATTCATTTATACTTTTTAGAGACACAAAAACTGTTCTGCGGGCAATATTCAATCATATTCCTGACGAACAAAAAATACAAAATAGAAATAAAAGCGGAACATAAAAAATAAGTGTAACATAAGTCGAATTTTTAACATTGAGTCCAATCCGAAGGACGTTTGTAGGAAATTGGTGCATCAATTGCAGTCAACACACGCCAATTTTAGAGTTGTTATACCGATTTTGCTTATTTCGGGGTTTTCGAGTAATAATACACCTCGCTCAACCAGCGGAAGCTGCAATTGTATAGGTTCTACCCTCTGGAGGAGAAAGCGATCAGTTATTTCTATACCCTCGATGGGGGCTGAGGGGGGGGGGGCTTTGTTAAATCACCAAAAATTTGCCACATCTATATGGTACAGGAACATGGTCACATTGGCAGTTGCCAATTTTACGCGTCATGTTTTAGTTGTGATTTGGCTCTGAAAGTCGATCCCTTCTAGAATTTTGTCGTAAAACATTGGCAGATTTGTGCACGTCATGTTAACAATGAAAAATGCAAAAGTTATTCACACAGAATAATAGCATGTCACTTAATACTTGGCTTTGGAAAAGATACAGTGTATAAATGAAATTAAGAACAATACGGTTTTAATAATAAACTGGAGTCCTTTCCTGCCAAATTAAAATGCATATATTTCGGAAAAAGAGACCAGTCCTATACTTTTTCTGCTTATATTTTCAAATATAAAAGGTTTTGAATGCTATACCAGTCTTTTAAAAACCATGTTATTTTTAAGATTAACAGCGAACATTTTTATTGCGTCTAAAATGAAGATATCCAAATTGTCTAGTTCAAGTGTTTCCCTCGTTTTTTTTTTAAAAAAAATCCTAGTTACAGTCAATGAACATAAACACATTACAGTTTGCGACATATCCATGAAAACATGCGTAGTTAGTTCTAGGTTTACAAGAATTAATGACAAATCATAAATACTTATTAACAGATGACCAATATACGCTCTTGGAAATATTTTATGTTTTTCTTCGCAATTTTCTGATTCAATTACCAAACATATTTTTTCATTTCAAATTCTAAACCGAACGCACTTTAAACAAGAATTGGATTGGTGAAAAGAAAACTTCTAGTTTGAGTTTAAACAATGTTAAAATAGAGTTGTTAATTTACCAATGACACTGAGTACATTAATTCTATGTAGTTTGAGCGAATGATTTTAACGTAAAAAATTCAAAAGAAAATCTAATTAAAACTAAATGTTATTAGAGAGCGTTGTAAACATTTAAGAATTACAAAGAAATCGTTTGAATTAAGTAGAACGTGGAATGTTTGGATGTCAACGTTGTATTTTTAGATGATTATCGATCAGGTGAAATTGTAAAATGTAAACTGGGAAATCAGAAGAGGTAATAATACCAACACCATAACAAATTGTACCAGTCACCAACAAACTAACCTTCATAAAAAGTTAACTTTGCACAGGAAAAAAGTATGAACGAACAATAATGATTCATACAGTATGCTTTGGTATAGAAACAATATATGGAAGCATGTTGATCAAATACTGTTTTGTTAGATATGAAAATTGAAAGATGTTGGGATAATAAAGAGGGACCTCATTCCAACTACTCGAATGAGGCAATTGAGGTCTCCACAAGGCCTTCAAGAAATATCACTTGCTGTAAAAATCTATAAATCGCCCCAAATAAATAAATAAAACGTTTCTACCTTAATAAATACTGGTCTTACCTGAAAATTATCAAAAAGTACATGTAACAAATCAACAAAGCTTTGACCTAAGTTCCTGACTTTGTACAAGGACATGAAACATTTGATTCAATTTTGTCGAACCTGTGTAGTTCTATCGTGGTAAAAATGAACTTTGTTTTACCTCTTGGTAGGTATAAAACCATGAAGATTTACAAACAAACCTTAATAATTATATATGATCTTTTCTCTTTGATTTGTCGCAACGGCCAGGATTTTTGTGTTTCAATGTTTGAAATACTGAAAATGGTTGTCAGTAGCTGTATTTCAAAGGTTTTTCAAATTCATTGATAAATAATTACAAGAAGTGGTTTTTCTCAACAAAAATAAATTTATATTAAAATCACACCTTGAAGTTCGAAATAGCATAGCTCCTAGCACATGAATCACTGGACAGGCATCAGTTTTTTTCCAAAAATTTATGTAACTTAAATATTTAATTATGAGACTACATAAGACCTATCTTGCGACTGTTTGCAAATATCCTTCATTAGGTTTGCCCTTTGTTTTGTTTAGTATGAATTTAAAGTTTTGCCTTTTCCGTATGGTCGACGTTTGTGTATCCGTCTACATTTATCTGTACAAACGAAGTGTTTATGTTTTTACTAACTGTTATCTGATATTGATAAATGGCTGATTGGTAGCTGACTGATAGTTATATATGTTTGATATGGATAAAATATATCAATCAGTACTCCGAAATCATAATAAGGCGCTTTAAGTGTTCGTTAAATCCAGCATTTCCTAATGCAAACACATTTTTTCTTATTTTAAGTAAGTTAAGTGTTCTAAATAGCTGAATATGTTTTAACTATCGGCAGGGAAATAATTTTTAAAATGTGTATACGACCAAAAACGTGTTTAAAGTACCATCTTAGCTTGCGTTGTACATTCTAAAGAAACTCAAAAATATTTGAAAAGGTGCGTTTGTTTATAAAGCACTCAAAAAGGTTCTCAGTAACTAGGCCAGCCACTGTTCTGTACTATACTCTTCCGTAATAAACTTTATGAAAATGAACACTACTTTTGTATTTTCATTTTCTTTTTATTCTTACTATTATTGATTTAATAATCTATAATTTACAAATAATATGTCCTCCTCTTTCTCCCTTTTCTAACTATGTCTTCCTTGTTTTTTTTTCTCATCATGATTTATTATAAATTTATGTTAATGTTCTTGGTGCCGTGACTATATATGTTCTTCTTGTAAAGAGAGGATTTGTATTTAGTTGTAAAAACTTGTATCCAATCCTATTGTTCATTATGCAATAAAATAATATTAAACTTAAAACTAAATACAAGCTAATTCATCGAGCTTCTAAATCGGTTAAATTGCCACATAATTTTTTCATTTAGAGTTCTTCATTCTGAATCATAAATGCCAACTCATCCTTTTTTCACGCTCACCCAAAATTAAAAAAACACGGAATATTTTTTTTCACTTCTGCTTTTTATTAACGATTGGTTTTAAAGAAACTAAATATTCCTTGCTGACAGTAACCTACAGACAAAGCATCAACAAGGAGTAACAATAAACGCAATATGCGCAGCTTATTTGATCTATACTTATTTGATAGAAAGTTCCAGCTTAGAACAGGTTAAGCTCTAACTAATGTTCAAATATACTCTACCAATCCAATGGACCAACATTTTTAAAATCTCATGGCAATATTTGAATAGATTTATACAAATATCTGTCATTATTTTCAAAAATCCTAAGACCAAGTCACTAGTGTGCTGTCGTAATGTTGTTTATTTTTTTTCTATTTAGAATCTAGACAAATATCACAAGGAATCATTACAAAAAGTGTATCAATAGAATGATTTGTGTATCTTTTGTTTTTTTGCCATTTTGTAATAGTTTTTTTATAAGTTAAAAAGATGTAGGGTGGTTAGACGTTGTCAAAATAAGGAAGTAAGGTGTTGACACCGAAAATGTTTGATATATTTATCAAGTCAATACTCCGTAGATATGCAACATTGATAAATTTGTATTTTGACACCACTGTGACGATATTTCAGATTGTGATAGTAAGTTAATCATATATTGTTTAACAGAATTTGTTAACTTGTTTGTTTACCAATGTCTTAATAGCATGGTGAATTTATAAATTCTTAATGAACATGTCAAGAGGGAACCTCCCACCAGTAGCAATAAAATCAAAAGTTGAAAAGTACAAAATCCAATCATAGTAAAATAAGTACTCAAAGGAAAAAAAGTAGAAATGAGATGCCAAATCCAGCACCATGGATAACTACTAGATGCAAAACGTTTCGAATCTTTTACATATTTTCAGTGCTTTAGAATTTAAACAAATGTAGCAAATTTCCGTATAACATAATTTGATTAATTTCCTCTCAGACAAGTATGACAACTGGGCTGGTGAATTCTCGTGGACCTCTTGTCCCCCATCATAGACATCGACCCAGTGCTTTAAGAATACAAGTTTACTAATGTTAGATAAATATTTGATAGAAATGGTGAATTTTGATATTCTATATGTACATTTCAAAAAGTAACCTCTCATCAGTAGCTTTAGAACCAAAACATAGGAAGCAGTACGAACAAGAAGTACTCAAATCCAAAAAAGTCGAAACAGGAAGCCAAATCCAGCGGCAGGGAAAACTACTAAGTGCAGTACTTTTCAAAGTCGTTCGTTATTTCGGTGCTTTATAATTTAAATAGATGCACCAAAATTTCTTTAAAACATTATTTAATAAATCTCCACGTAGGCTGGTGTATACCCTCATTGACCTATGGTCCTCTAGCAGATGCATTGAACCAGTGCTTTAAAAAATGCAAGTTTCCGTGTTTAATAATAAATATATTGAATTTTGATATTGTTTATGCATATTTTATTGAGTAAACTCTTATCAGTACCAAAAGAACCCAAAGATCTAAACATAGTAGTTAAGTTCTCCAACCCAAAAAGTCGAAATAGGAAGCCACAGGGACAAGGTGCAATACGTCTCAAAACCTTTCCGTGTTTTCAGTGCTTAAAATTATGAAAAAATGCAACAAAGTATTCTCCTTATGTTTTAAAATCACTGAAAATAACGACAGGATTTCAAACGTATCACACCGAGTAGTGGTTCTTATTGGTGGAATTGTCTTCCGATTTTGATTGGTTTGGATTTGACTCGGACTTTTTATATTTTTTACTAATTCTACTGAAGAGAATTACATATGAAATGAGAAAATAGCATATCGAAATTATATTATTTTTGGTAATCATTTGAAATCATACAAACAATCTTTCAATGTATGCTTTCAATAAGTTAATGTTGTAATCGTAGTCGGACGTACTTTGGTTTCTAAGATTTTAAGCTGAACCGAACAGCAAAAAGTGGCGTTTTTTTTTCATTTGTCATTTTTAATAACATTTCTATCAAATGAGATATGAAAGTAAATTTCTTTATATGTAAAACAAATCTATTCTTTAGATTCATTTATTAAATTTGAATTTTATTATTATTTTTTTTTTTTTGGTCATTTGCACTTTTTTATTTACAACTTTTATGTGACTTAAAATTAGATTTACAAAAAACGTTACAAACTCACAATCAACCAATGCTTTATAGACGATCACCACTTCGAAATGTAGTTTTTTTTTATCCAGGAGTTACAGTAAGAACGTAATACAAGCTCCACTAGAAGATTATGTGAAAGCCCTTTTGTACACAATGAAGTGAATACATCTGTTGCTCGACAGAATATATATGTTACAACATCGGAGTATGGCAACGAATGCTTGGTACATACTTAATGTGGTAAACAAATGTAATTATAAAATGGGCTTACAAAACCATCGATAGCCATTTAAATTAAACTTGTTTATATTCCTGGATCTACATCGGTATTTTTTAATTTGCAGATTCTCAATGAAAAAGACGGTTTAATTTCTGCTGTAGCTTTTTTTGTTGTGAATGGTGTTATATTGTTTGATATCGTAAAAAATAAAGCAAAGATATAAACCTAACTCTTAAAACATGTTTAGATGTGTCTTCTTTGGGTGCATTAATTTCCATTAATACGCGACGTTTGTCTTTCTGCACCAAAACTGGAAAAACATGCAATACAGAGGTCTTAGTACTGAGATGCGTAAAGGTCTGATAACCTAAGAGACATCCTCAGAATAAAAATAAAAGTCATTGGCCAATAAATCTATTTGTATCATTAATCAATCGTATAGATAGAGCTCTGGTTTATGACTTTCAACCAGGAAACCATAGCACAACTTTTGCAGTTGCGAATATGTCTATTATTACAAATGTTTTATAGCAATTCCTAAAAAGTTAATCTTGGTAAGTGCATGAATTTATTCCACATTAATTTATTAATTAAAGTTATCTAGTTGCATTCCGGAAATCCTTTCACACTATCGATAAAAGGAATAGTTTTATTGTCCATCAAACTCCGGACAGTGATCGTTTCCGTTACGTAACTACGTACGTACGCGGACCGAAACTTTAACTGCTCCGGGAGATTGGTTGTCCATATGATCCTGAGAGGCCAAGTTGTTTCGTTTGTCTTACACTATTATACTACATTAATTGCAACAGGTTTTACTGTAGTGAACATCTAAATTCCCACAGCTGATGAAATGTTGACACTAAGCACATTATACCGAACAAAAAAGGAACGCTTACAGAAAAAATAACTTGTAACATTAGTTTATTGTCACATTTCTAACTAATCATTAATCAGTCCTCTTACTCTTACTGTATAATTTAAATGGAGTTAATATGTTTTTTCTACTTCTGTTGTAGTTTTAACGTTGTGCTTAAGATAATGATTTATCAACGACATGCACAGAAGCAGAAGAAGATTTTAAACTTATTTGTTTTTTACAGCTTACGTTAAGATATGGACTCCGATTCATTATTGAAGTCCGTAACGAACTGTAGAAGGTTAAATCCTCTTTCCTTTGGTGGATTGCTATCTCATTGACAATCAGGTCAAATCTCCTATTTTGATATTGATATTTAACAAATGCAATATTTTCTGTATTTCTCTCTTTCGATTCCTTTCAACATTCCTAATTTTTGCCGCATTTTCATGTTGTTATTCTCTAGTTTTTAATTACTACACTTTAATGTTTATATTGGAGTTTAATGAGTTGCTCGTTTACACATTAATGTTTTCTTTAGTGTCGTTACGTTAAATATCCTATTGTACTGACATCTAAAATATCATTTCGCATCTTTGTAAAATTTCATACTTTGACAAAGTTAATGTAGTAAATATCCATGGCCCTTGGCTGTTTGTACCAGAATATCAGAAAACATTTCATTAACCTTTTCAATAACATATTTAAGAAGAAATTTCTAATATGTAGCATTAGAACCAAAAATAGGAAGTCCGAGATTCAATCATAGCAGGAGAAGCACTCAAATCCAAACAAACAGAAATGGGAAGCCAAATCCGACGACAAGGACACCTTAATTAATGCGATATTTGTCAAAGCTTTTTCCATATTTCAGTTCTTTAAAATTTTAACAAACGCGGCAAATTTATGTAAAACATTGCTCAATAAATTTTATGTCGGAAAAGATTTACAATTTGGGGGGCTGGTGAATATATTCTCGGGGACTTCTTGTCCACCATCAGAGGCATCGTCTGTAGGTTTTTTTAAATTAATATGGAGCTCTTTGTATGCTACATGTACATTTCAAGGAGTTAGATCCAAAACATAGAAGGTCCAAGATCCAATCATAGTAAAAGAAGTACTCAAATATAAACAAATTGAAATTGAATGACTCGTGATAAGAACAAAAATAATACTACTTTGTTATGAAACACTGTTGATTATCTAGTATTTCTTATACAAAAAGCTCCAGTATTCTATATTTTCTTAAAACAAATACAGTTGTGGTCAAAAAGTGTACTGTCCATAAACATTTTAATGGCTTTGTTAAAAGTTTGATAGCAAAAATACTCTATATTCGACTGTCATTTGGCGGATGGCTGTCTCATGGACAATCATGCCACACCTCCTATTTCTTTCAAATGTGACTTACAATACCCGTACATTATTTGTTTTAGGCGTTAACGTTTTTAAAGTTATTTCAAAGAACCTATTCCTTAGAAATACAAAATTACCAATGTTAAAGAAATATGGAAAATTTAGGTATGCTATATGTACATTTCAAGTCGTAACCTCGCATCAGTAGCATAAGAACCAAAATATAGGAAGTCAAAGATTCAAATATAGCGAAAGAAGCACTAAAATCAAAACAAATCGAAATGGGAAGCCAAATCCGACGGCAGGGACCACTACTTAGTGCGTTACTTTTCAAGGCCTTTCCGTGTTTTCAGTGTTTCAGAATTATAGCAAATGCAGCAAATTTCTGTAAAACATTGTTAGATGAATTTCATGTCAGACAAGTCTGACAATTCGATTTAAATTCCAGATAATATAACTTTGAGCCCTTTAATCACTGGTCAGGCATTAGTTTTATTGAATATGAAAAAAATAAATACAGTTGTATTTTTATGTGACTTAAGACATCTATCTTGCGGCCGTTCGCAAATATCCTTCGTTGACTTTGGTCTATGTTTTGTTTAGTATGTTTTTATAGTTCTGCCTTTTTCCATAATTGGTAAGTTTTGTATTTCCCTCTACCTTTACCGACAAAGTAAAAGACAGGCAATTACAGAAACTGCAAGTTAAAAAACATAATCGCCTGAAAACTTTCCTATCGGAACATAGATTCAAATAAGGGAGATTTTAGTACCAGAATTTAACTTTAACCCAACTGTATTATGTGTTTGTATCAAGTCAAACTGCTTTTTTAAATTTGTTTTTATGATATCAGTGTATTTAAACTAGTTAAGGACCTGTTACCGGTAATACAATAATAAGTTAACCTCTTCGCGGTTTAACCCGGATTTGAGATTTAGGATTCCATGACAGGTGTTTCGCGCAAGACAAGGGGAGCTTACCCTTCCAAAGCACATTATCCCACTCCTATTTTGTTAAGGACTTCGTGGATTCCAAGATTTTGTTTCTTTTGGTTACGTTTTAACTTTTAGTTTGTTTTAAATTTGTCTGGTCTCTGGACTACGCACTTTTGAACACTCGCATGGGTATTCTGCACCGGTCTTTGCTTGTATATTTTCTGTTTTTGTTGGTTGTAGTTAAGTTATCGATGCAATAAGTTGTCATGTTTAGATTCTTTTAATATATGTTATCTGATATTGAAAAATGAATGATTGATAGGTGACTGAACGAAATATATATTTGTCAAAGATTTTAGTTTAAAACTTTTTTTTGTAAAGAAATGAAACATTCCATTTTAACTAAACCTGATAGTAAACTATAAACAAAGCTTCAGTTAAGAGAATAAATGCAAAATGTGCAGCGTAAGCAATCAAAACCGATTTGGTAGAAAATTCTTTTTTCCAGCTGTAAATAGGTTGAACTTAAACAACTGTTTTATCAAAATCTATCAATCTCATGGACTTGTTTTACCTTATCGCGTTACCTAACGATATTTTAATAGCTGAATGCAACATCTGAAAACTTTTACAATGTCGGTACCTTACGGCTTTCTGTTATCATGGCATGTAGTTTTCTATATAGAATCAGAACAATCATCGCAAAAAATTTATATAAATCATAAATAAGCCCATTTTAACTTTTTAATTTGTCCTTGTATCTGTCTCTTTTTACCTGCAGATTAAAAATTCAAAAGACGGTTAACCTCTGCATTATCTATTAGTGTTTTCTTTGTGCTAGACTATATTAGAAATTTCAATACATATTTCCTATCTTTTATATGCATATACTTAAATTCTAAATTTTTATGGTTTCGAAACATTAATGTTTGCACATCCTCAGAATGAATATTTAAATTCATCGGCTTATCAATCTATTTCTGTCACAAATTAATCTATCTTTACATAAAGCTGTCTTTCATAAAATTCAACATTGAAACTAAAGCACAATGTCTTTAGATTCAAAGTCCTCTATTTTTAAAAATATTTATGGCCATTCCTAAAAAATTAATCCTGGTAAGTGCACGAAAAAATGGCACGTTAATTAATTAATAAAAGATTAATAGTTGCTTTCCAGAAATCTTTGTGCACTATCAATAAAATGAGAACTTTCTTTGTCCATATGATACTGGTAATCCAAACAAAATAGCCACAGCTGATGAAATGAAAAACAAAAATAGAACACACAACACTACACTGAAAACTAAAGCTGGACTAACACAAACCCTACAAAAACTAGGGTGTGTTTAGGTGATCCGGAAGGTTAAGCAACCCCTGCTCCCCTAGTGACAACCGTCGTGTTACTCAGCAGACAAAGCCAGTGTAAAGTCACACTCGATGTTAGTCACAACCGGTATAGGAATGGATTTGTATTCACGTCAATGGGAAGATATCCATTGTCATTTGTGAAATGATTACTTCGTACCGGTCAACCAATTCATGATGGCGTACGAAAAACTTCCGTAGTGATAAATCTAATCTTTCTCTTAGAAGCCTTTGGCTCCGTAGCTTTCTTGTCAAGTTCAACCCTCTATCAATAAAATCCTGATAGGAGGCAAAAGCCCTGGAGTATCGTATCAATTAAGAAATATACACTTGGTATCATGTGCGAATGGAATGTTGCCAGACATGAACGGCAAATCAAAGTCATCTCTCTTGTCGTAAAGTTTTCTTCTTAACCCGCCATTTCTGTCAATTTCTAGGTGTAAGTCTAAGGATATAGATCAGACCTTTTTAGTTCGCCTCTACGAAGTAGAGGGGGACTATTGGAGTACCCTCGGCGTCCATGTCCGCGTCCACAGCAAGATCTTTTGATTTGCAATACCTACAATCATATTACTTGATATGCAGATGCATGAGGTCACGACCTTTCACCACACCAAAAATTGAGGTCACATGACCTATATTTCATGGTTGAATG
>JAULBM010304284.1:0-14553 GCA_032357055.1 Geukensia granosissima
GGTGGTGTGATACCTATTTTGCCGTATGTCTTATGGACTTTGATTTGTTCGGTAATTGTGTTATATACTTTATTATCTCAAGGACAATCATACTACATTTTCTTTCTATATTAAAAAGTCGCAAAATTATCAATTTTAATAACGTAACGGGTTATCGTGGTTCTATTTTAAACACTTGGTCCAGCAAATCTTGAAAAGAACACATAAGAACGTTTATTACTCGAATTTTCGATGTTAATATTATAAAACTGGTTCCTATCTTACAATTACTGAAATACATTTTTAAAAAATACTAACCAATCGTCAAAAAATTATCTTCTTTTATTCTACTGTTATATTCAACATTGTTTTCTTTCTTTTTGAGTAGTTGAAATATTGAACTACTGCAACGTGAATATACTGTTGGATTTTAAAAAAGTCTAGATAATTCCGGAAAACAGAGCCTTTAGCGAACTCGAAGAAGAAATGTACCAAATTGCTATTGAAATACTAGATTCGAAGAAAAAACATGAAAAAACGTATGGTTAAACAAAAACAAATACAACGAAAGTCATAAAAGATGTCAACGGAAACATATATTGAAATAACAATTTATAGCCGTAACCATCCTACACAAACATATTGTATTTGAGCGATAAGTTGAAATGACGTTGATTCTTTCAATGTTTATAGTCTATGTTATGTTTCTTGTTGTAACAATTTGCCAATTCTTCTTTGACATACTGTCCCTCACAATAATTGAATTTCAGGAAAAAATGTTTCTTTACTGTTGAACTTTGAACCAGGAAAAGGTGGTTGCGGGGATGTATACAAGTACACTGGGTACAAAAATATGTAAGGACGCCCAATATTTTTTGGCAATTTGACACGCTATAGACACATTGGTGACTAAATGAACAAAGGTTAAATGACATTAACATTTAAAATGTTAAAACAAAACGTAAAATGCAAGCTTCACTTATGTAACAAAAGCAACATTAGCTTTCTACAAGGAGTGGTATTCCATCCTTGTTGAAGACCTTTTGGAGGCCTCCAGATTTGTAAATACCTCTGTTTTTCTCGTTGTTGGAGTGCAGTCTCTCAGATAGTTACCCCATGTCTTTCCATTTTCACATTAAAGGCAAGATGAATAAGGGCTACTTTTAACTTAACATTTCAAAATTACATAAATCATATAAAAATGTTTTTCAAATTGTTTTTTTTACATGTGCATGTCGGAGTTTTCGGTCAAAGCCATTTATATGACGCTACGATTCTGTTCCAATCTTCCCCAAATAAAGGACGTTCACCAATTGTTCATATTTGGATGTTTTAACAATGTGTGTGTGTACAATTATTATCAGAACATGTAATTGTACATATTTTAACTGCATTCAACTTTTCCAGTAATCATTAAACATGCCTTGTCCAAATAATATTTTTATTAAAAAAAACTGTAATCAAAATGCCCATACATAGGCCTTTTGTCAGAGTTCCTTGACTCCATCAAAATGCGAATACAATTTCCATAATTATGTCAATTTGTCTTTAAAAAATCCTATTTTGTACCTTAAAGTCTGTTGTAGTTAATTTTGTTACGTTTGGTGGTCTGAAGTGGTAATAAAATGTCTAAAATAGTTGATCCCACAAAAGAATATTGACCTTTGACTGCTAGGTGCAAGAATAAGGAGTGATAAAGATGAAAGGCATACTAACATTCGAAATATGAAATTTGTCTTTTTATCAACACTGAAAATGAAATTCTTTAACCTACTTCCTACGTTTTGATTCTAATGCTACTGATGAGAGGTTACTCCTTGAAATGTACATATAGCATACCAAAGTTCTCCATATTTATTCAACATTGGTAATATTGCAAATTTAAACACTTCACCTTCTATGGTCAGTGGTCTGACGAACCATATTAAGACCTGCAATTTATCCAACGAATAATCCCCTGTCTGCCATCAGTAGTTGAGCAGGAAGTTTTTATTGGATTTATCAAACTGTTAAGACTGCATCCTTAAGATAACTGTAAATCAATTACTTGTGTGCTTCGTTTTAACCTTATAAACATTTAATACCAGACTACATCAATATAGTCTGTCTCATGCTAATGGTTTAAATTGATGTAATATTTGGTCACAAATTACACGTCTATTATTGCAAAATATGTTTTTATTTCATACTTCTGTCTTAGGATTTTTTCAAATTTTCAATGAAATTTAGAATATAAACAGTCCGTTTATTTGATTTTCAATGATAGTTTCGCTCAAATTTGAAAGCTAAGATTTATATGAATTTGCCTATGAAAGATTTGTAAAACATATGGTTTTATAACATAATGTGGAAATCTACTAAAAGATGGTTTCAAAATAATATTATGTCCATTGAAAAACACTTTTTTTTATTTATGACTAATTCATTGTTTCAATATTACTTTAAAGAATATATTAAAATAAAAAAAAAACATTGGATATATTATTATTCATTTGTTGCTGGTTTGCTAGAATTTCCTGATTTATGCTCTTTCACTGGAAGCATGCGCACTAGTCACAATTTATAAGTTTTTTGATAGACTGATTTTTACATCTGTTAACATTTATTATAACAAAGAATTTTCAATTCAAATGTGATCAATTTAATGTTAAAATGAATGGTTTCTATTTAGTTTATGTTTCGATAAAAAAGCAAATCAGTTAAATATACTTGCTCTTCAATTTGCATTGATTCTATCAAAAAAGTACATATCTTATGATGAAGGGACTTTATGAAGTAATGAAACATTTCTAATTGTATCCAAAATTGGCTCTAGAGGCACAGTTTCCGCCGCACGGGCACATATAATCGAGTTTGCAACATCGTTTTTAAAAACGCAATATTAAATATCAAATCAAAGTGGTAATAATTCCCTTATGAACTCAATTCTTTACCAGGGCAGTAATTGTAGACAGATTTTCTGTTTGATAAAACGCCTAAAAGCAATTTGCTTTATATGCATATTTTCTACTATCTCTTCATTAAGCCTGGTATTTGGCCCTAGGAAATCTGTCCGGATTAATTATAGTTATAACTGGATTTCAGCTGATATCCGATCATTAACGATGGAACATGTGTTTTTTTAGTTTTATTTTCTGGCATCTGTACCTAATTTATGTTGTTTTACGGAAATTAATTTTTTCAGAATGTCATCATCCTATGCGGAAAAGAATCACACAGTCCCATATATAAATACTGGAAAACTATCGGATTTCCTCAACTTCTTCCTCAAAAGATTTATGCAAATTTCACAAAAAGTAAGATGGCTCAAGTTAAGGCTTTTATGCTGTAATATAAAAATTGGAGACGTGGCATGATTGTCCATGAGATAGCCATCCACCAAATAAAAGTAGAATTTAAGCTTCTACAGAACCTCAGGAAAGAACCAGAGTCAGATGTAAAAGGTCGCAAACTATTCATAAAACACTTAATGTTTATTTTCGGATTTTCTATTATCCATATTAATTCAACATTGGTAATTTTGTATTTTGTTCAATTTTCTTGTTGATATGCTGATATTGATTCATTTTGAATAAGCAAAAGAAATCAAGTTGGTGTTTATGATCATTGTAGAATACTTCGCCTTAACATCAGAATTGCTCATAAACAAAGAAAGATGTGTCTTCCCGTTATAAATTATCTTCTATATTTCTCAAGAAGTATTATTTACACACTCTTTGGTCGAGTATAGAATGATATTTTCTATTATCAAGTGTCGTGGTGAAATAGAGAAATCCCATCGGTCAACCAACTGCATATAAATACTCGGATACAGTACCCGCGAGAATATGCCCCTACATTATAATTATTGATTTTCCACAATTTAATAGGTCATTGGTCAAATATCATGAATACACGATTGCATGTTTGTGTAATCTGCATCCCTTGATTTATTCCTCTGAATAGACCAAGTTGGAAAGTCAGTAAAAGAAACAAATGTCCTATATTATATATATATTTTAAATTTCATTATGCTGGACATGTGTTTCAAGGAGTAACCTCTCATCAAGGCATAAACACAGAACACAGAAAAGACTAGTTCCAAATAAAGTAGCACTAAATATATTACCCTTGGCATTTTTCTTCTTCTCTCTGACATTTCTATCAATTTTAGAAGTTAATGATGATGTATAATAACAATCCAACAGTACTAATTTTGTTTAAATTAATTCAATATTATGCTTAAAACAATTCAAACAACAAAGAAGTCTTTCGGAAATCAGCAATATTTAATATACTTAACCAAGCTTATTAGACACGATACACTTTGTATTGACGCCCACAATTTATTTAACTGCACAGATGATAGGAAAAGATCTTTTGGAATCTCTGTTTCTTACATGTCCTACTTGCTCTGCTGCCAATTTGAACACAATGAAGAAAGAAAGGAGATGCAATCGATACTGCGGTCTCGTTTGATATTTCTTGGCTTTCCTTGTAAGAAGTGAAATAAAACATCGATGTAGTGCTCCAGTTAAGTAGCTGTCATTAGTTTTTTTTAAGTTTGTTACTCTTCTGTTAACATTAGGTTCTCAGCAACAAAGCTTATGTTGCAGATTTCTAATTCATTTGTTTGAAAAAACACATATTGTGGTTATGATATTTTTGGGGTTTTTGTCATTTTTATTTTTTTATTGTTTAATGTTGTTGTTGTTTTTGGGAGGTAAACACTGAGTGGTATTGTCAAATTCCAAAATGATAATTAATAAAACATGCTGTAAAAATGTGCAAATAAAATCTGTATAATCTTATATAAAATTTATAAAGAACAAATGGTCAAATGGGATGAGCTAATATGTAAGCCATATAAAATATCATCAAAATTCTCAAAAAATATATTAAAATCGTATCAATATTTTTAACATTTCCATATACTTTCAAATTTCAGATACAAATAATAAAAGCTGAGATATTCAGTAAGACGAAACATTCTTTAAAAAATATGTTAAATTGAATTATTTGGACTTAAAAAAGACTTCGATAAATTGCGCCCATCAATTAAAATAGTGAATATAATGTCCTCCCTCAAATTCAGACATGATTGAAATATGTTATCATTACCGCGCGGAATTTAACCTAGATTGAAATTTATTAAATCTAATGCTACGCTTGACTTCGACAGTAGAATCAGTGCTACATAGTTCTGCTGGCAGTGTATAATATTCTAGGATAAATAATTACATGTTGTCAAAGGGCATACTTCAGCGGAATCAAACTTGCGATGGTCATAAAGATAAATGCTTTATAGCTCATGAACCCCACTATCAATCTTTCAGAGCTAAATATCACATTCTGTATCGCTTCATGAAGGTTTTCCTTAATCATTATGTCTTCAGAAACGACATTTGGAAGAGGAGTAAAACTGAATACATTGTAATTTTTTTAAAATAATCATCATTATTCCTTTCAGAAAATTATGGGAGCCGGTCTATAAATGTTTCACAAATTTTATTCAAATTTGTATTTCTTGAGCTAACAATTGCATACTAGATATCCGATGCAAAGACCAGATATATGTCCCAGTTTTTAATCATAAGGTGAAGATTAAAAGTCATGTTTTTAAAACTGTTAAGACGTTTTCCCCTTTAGTATGTTCAATATAAGAGAAATGAAGTTCCCCTTATGTTAATTTAGATTTGTAACTGGCATGTCTTTCAGTTTAATATATTCCTATACTTGCTTTATGGATTGACCATGTAACATTCTTTGCAAAATACAAAAGTACTAATGTTGAGTAAATATGGAAATTTTAAAGTATGCTATATGTACGTTTCAAGGGTAACCTGTCATCTGCAAGGTACAAAAGCTTTTGAAGTAAGAGGCGTCGCAATTATTCTATAGAAATGTCAAATCATATTTTTTTCTATTTATTGGAGTAAAATCAGAACATTTTAGGAAAAAAATTATAGTTACCTTTAGAGATAAAATGATCATTCCCCTACACATTCTAGGTCGAGTCCCAGTTTATGTCTGTAAATTGCTGATGCTGATATTTTAGTATATAAAGTACAAAATGGGGTCATTATCCTTGACTCCTACCTACGAGAATTTTACTGGTTTTTTGGTGTTAGCTTTTGTCATTAAAGTAGGTGTGTTTGTCATCGTTCTTTTATATTTAAAGAAGTATTGTCTCATTGTCTTCCTGGTTTCCGAAGTTTCATCCATAGAAATTATTAATGTTTCAGGTTTCAAAAATCACATTCAGCATCTACTTATATATAATAAAGCTGTATTGATTCTGATTAATGTCGGCATAATAAATCAAATCTGCAAAATAATAGCATTATATGTCATTGCTACATTACACCTTGAAAATGTCACGTTGCATTGCAGGTAAAATCAACCATTACTTACATCAATATTTCGCTTTTTCAAACTTGACGACCTTCCGTTATCCTATACAACCGGTATAAAAATGAAACAAATGAGGTAAATGTCAGAGAGACTGCACTCCAACCACTAGAAAAAAGGAATTTACAAATCGTGAAGTCTCCACAAGTCCTTCAACAAGGCCACTCCTTGTAAAAGCTCTATAACGCCCCAAATAAAAAATCGTGTATGTGTAAAATAAAACTGCCCTTACATGAATATTATCAAAAATGTACAACTAAAAAAACATTGAACAAGAAAAACACAGACAACCTATGACCACAATAACTGACTTGGGGCATTGGGTTGAACTAGTTTACTGTGTACCTAACCCTCCCCAACGAGTGGTCAAGTAAAAAATCAAGATAAACAAAAGCAGCAACCGACGAACAATTAAAAATCAAACAGAAAGTCACCCATTCCGACATATCAGTACCTTAATTACAATAAACATACTTAACAAAAATACATGCAGAAAACAAAAATCATCTCTAATGAATGCTCGCAGTTACTGATAGCAAGCTGGGGGTTAAAACAAGTGGTAATCAAACACAGTATGTCTGGCGATTCAACTGTGTTGTCAATAAACGTGAAGAAAGTCCAGATGGATGCGATGCCAAATGTTTTAATATTTGTGTAATAATGCGATCAGTTTATTCACAATTGTTCCAACAAAAACAAGTTTTAATGTCGAACTTGTAGTCCTGGTAGATAAGTTTGGTTAACTGAATGGTGAGATTCAAGGGATCATGTTTTAATTCGTAAGCCTTATATTTATGGTTACCATAGAACGTAGGCGTGCTATCCTTTGTCGTAACAAAACTCTACATTTGAAATGTTATTTTTTATTAAATCATTTAATGGTTATAAAATTTTGTAAAAGTTTTGAGAAGCTTATGATATCAGTATTCCTGCTGCAAAAGTTTACCAGTTAGATGTTGATTGCGATCATTAAAGTCAAAAACCTTGGTGCAAACACCAGGCATATCAAACTAGTTGTAAAATGTAAACCCAGTACGAAAGAGCTAAGACACATCCCACATCAAGAAAAGGAAAGTTAACTTTATGAAAAGAACAATCGTCCCTTTTATCATTAATATAAGTGTAAAAACAACCCTGTTCAATTTTAATCCAAATCTAAAAAGGGAGTATGATCGTGACGGATATTAGATTTATTCAAGGTAAGTTCTTAAGGATAAATTTCATTTGATAATTTTTGATACTCTGGATCATTTAAAGCTAAAACATTATCCAAATATCTAAAAGTATTATTAATCTCGTCCACTGAATCCTAGTTATAGGGTCTTTCTGAATTTTGATCGTTTAGCGACACTTGTAATTCACATCTATAACCAGGATCGGTCTTTCTCTCCAAATGCTCAGGTTTCATCCAACACTTAAGTATTTTTGCAAGTAGTTTAAAATCGAATTGGAAGTCATTCAAAAAACAAATAAAACAGGATCACAATTAAATAAAGCCTGAAATTAATATAACGATCTTATCAGACGTTTATTTTGCTAGAATGCAAATTATGTTGTAATCCTTGTAGTCTTTGGAAATTTTAAAATTTTAGCAGTTGTGTAAAATGTTTGTTTTTAAATTAATTCTAATTGTTGAATGTATTTAAACCAAATAAATTTGAAATCTGATGTTTTTTATTCTTTTGCATGTTTGGTTATTCTATCCAGTTTCAAGGACTGGACATCCAAAATAAATACCCCCCCCCCGCACACGCACGCATTTTTATGTCAATAATTTCTATCAATACATCGGAGAAGCAATCCAAAAAGTCTATATGAAATCACTTTTGTGCATTTTACACGAGAGACAATTAACATCAACCTTGTAGGAAATGACATAACCAATAAGCTGGTTGGGTAGCACTCTATAAATGTATATCTTGTAAAATAATACCTTAATTTTTCATTGAAAATTTCCAATACGACGCATACATAATAAAGACATTACTTTTAATTTTGTTTATACACAGTTGTAATTCAAATCAGCTGATTTACATATCTTTAATTTCTCGGGATTTTTGCAAAGCAAATTTCATTCAAGAATAAGCTGTTGAGCACTAATACATTTCAAATCAAAATTTCAAGGTGATTTATTTGAAATTCAGAAAAAAACAATAATAAAGTAAAGGGGGTAATACTTTAGGTATTTACTCTGCTGCATACTGAACAATTCTCAGTAGAATCGTGTCTTCGTCACCATGCTTTTTCGTCACTCTTCCTTTTTGACATATCCCCTTAATTAGATGCATTTTCAAGTAAATGATTAGCCAACCATGACGCGATCCTAAACATATCAGAGTACGATCATGTGACCTGAAGGTTGTACTTCCACATTTCTCAAACTGACTAGATATATGTTGGTTTAAGTGGGTGAAGAAAATATGATTTCGTCTTGGGTTTCGAGAGATAGAACATATAAAAGCAAATTAATTGTCAAATAGTTACTCTTTTTGACGTTTAATTTTTTTCTCTTAATATTCCCATACAAAGTTTCTCGAGAGCAATCATAACGATTCTGAACCCGTTCTTAATTACCTATTGCGGAACAAACATATGTTGTAATGTTCATTATAAGCAACAAAACAATTCCACTTCAAGTTCAAACCTAATAATAAATGTGTAAAGGGAATTCGAAAATACCAAAGGGGAAGACAGAAATCGTTAAATCAGAAGGCAGACAAGACCATGGCCAACAAAATGAAACGAAAGACAAACATAGAAAATACAACACTTCACTGAAAACTAAAGCTGGAGTAACATGAACCCTTCAAAAACCAGGGTGAGTTCGGGTGCTCCAGAAGGGTGAGCAACTCCGGCTCCACTTGTGGCACTCGTCGTGTAACTCATTGAAGCAAAACTCAGTGAAAATTCATTTGTCATGGAATATTTATACATTGTATATTAGCGGATTGGTTTTATGCCTATTGTCTAACCCGTATGCATTAGTTCTGCTATTCAATACCCTTATCAACACAATAATTGTTTTTTGTTTGGACATGTTTCCGTCATGTTGTGTTTAACCTGTCAGTTTCTTTTCACGAAAAAAGAATTACCAAGTTAATAGAATGGATTTAACCAGAATCTTAATTGACGTCCAGAATCGTCTTAACTATCAGAACTCTTCGATATGGAATTGTATAGGACTTTTAGAAACAGCTTTGTCAATCATCCCTTGTATTTAACACATCAAAAGTAAAACGTTTTGGCATTTAGCGACAGCTCTTTTCGTTCTATATTCCTAAGGTAATAATTATACTTTCGTAAATTGATAGAACTAGTTCACTAAGGGTATGTCTTAAAATATTCACTTTTATTTGAACAAGTATATCAAAATGTTTACTTATACCACATTTTCAAACTAAACCATTTTATATGTACAGCTGCTTGACTATTGAATGAAGATCTTAATGGATAGGACTCCTAATTATCTCCTTTAAATGTACATAAAGCATATAGGTTAACTTGGTTTTTTTAATAGTCTATAATAAAGAATGAAAAACAGACCAAAACTTCTAACCTTCATATCTTGCTATGTTGCAGCATTTAAATATACCATTTACTATTAGCCGAAATCAAAGGTTTAGACGAAATACTTATTGGCGTGTTCCATTCTTTATGAAGTTCTTTACATATTTCCACATTGTATTATGATTTATCAAGACGTCCTCACAATATTAATAAGATTTTGAATTTATTATTTTTATGTTTTCGTAATTAAAAATATATTGATTCATCAAATTAGCTTTGCCAGGGAATTAACTCATAAACTCACCAAACTATTCTCTAATTCATTTTGTTTTTTAGAAAGAACCAAACTGAAACTTCGAACATGGCGGAAGATGATACTCAAGAAGACGACAAACATCTTGTTTACATTGCTATTGGTCTGATGAGCGTTTTTTCAGTTGTGGGTGTAATTGGAAATGCGCTTGTTCTCTACGTTTTTTCCAGCTTCAAACAGAAGTTGACGTCAACGATATTTATACTGACCTTGGCTACGACAGATTTTATCACGTGTCTAGTAACAATTCCGTTTACGATTGCTGTTGAGGCATTATATATGAGGCTGGAATACGACATAGTATGCAAATTGTACTTTTTTCTTATGACGACAACGGTTCCCTTTTCAGCTTTTGTAATGGTAGCCATTGCTGTCGACCGATACCTGTGCATATGTCATCCATTTAAGCATGTTATGACTATCAAGCGTGCGGAATACATTGTGGCGTTTCTATGCGTATTTGCCGTCATTCTGGGTGTGCTGTGTTCTTTGAATTATAGTATGCTTGACCCAAACCTATTTCGTAACTTTAGCTCAAATGAAACAACAATAAGTGCACAAAATTTGTCCAACAGTGGATATGCTATGGCTGTGATGAATTATACTTCCAGCCGGAATATTTCAACTCACCACTCCTTCAAACCCGAACTTGTTTGCTTACCAGTTGAAGGACATGATGATCCGCATTCATTTTTCTATATATATCAAAAGATATACTCATCATTTTTTGCTGTGTGCTGTTTGATTGTCATGGTCTTGTACGCCATGATTTACAGGTCCGTTCTCGCGAGACGTCGTCAAAGGTTAAAGGTCGTTACAAATCAATGTTGCGGCTTTTGGAATTCGCTTCCAAACGAAACAGAACAAACTGAATTTTCTACTCTTAATAATGAAACGTCAGTTGTTCAAAAGGATGAGGAGAAGAACAACAAAGCTGTACAAAAGAATGGAAATGACACTTCTATCAGTGACAAGGACGTTATTATAAAACCAGGAGGACTATCGAGAGCAAAGCTCGAAAAGATGAGAATGGCTAATATAAAAACTGCTTTTATGTTGTCAATAGTAACATTAGTGTTCATTCTCGCTTTTCTGCCTTCTTGGCTTGTTGCGTTGCGAGTTTTTCAGATGAATGTGGTCGTATTCTATCTGTTTTTCATATACCATAACGCAAACCCTGTTATTTATGCCTTCATGAACAATGCCTTTAGATCCAAGTTAAAAGAGCTTTTCACTTGCAAACACCGCTGAACTAAGCGAGATAACTGGTTTTAAAACGTATTGCTATCGAGATTTTAATTAAGACGTTAATTAATAAAACTGCGAAGGTCGACCTTACGTTTAGATATGAAATCAATATAGCTTTCTGAGCTGGCTTAAGAACCTAGTGGACTGCATGCGATATATTGTGCAAATATTTGAAAATCTAAAGTCACAAACTACATAATAAACACTGCTGTTTTCAGTGTTTGCTTAAATTCACATTTCTAATTGTTAGTTCATTTGTTTGGTGAATATACTTTTTGTACTAATAAGGATACTGAATGATTTTTCCGTTAAAATTGTTTCCTGACCGAAAATTTATATCAATAAAATATATACATGTATCATCATGTTTACAACATTCTGTGACATCACTACGAGAAATAAACACCAAGTAATTGGTAGAAAACAATTATATAAGAATTATATAAGGATACGGACTTTTCCGTTGAATTTGTTTCCTGGCCGGAAAGTAATGACAAATAAAGTATAAATCATCATGTGTTCTACATTCAGTGGTATTACTAAGAGAAACATTTCGTTATTGGTAGAAAACAATGTATGTGTATGTAGTATAAGTATGCGTGATTCGTGTTGGTAAGATAAAAGCAATTCCCTGCAAGCGCATGCGGATCATTTTACTTCCGTTTTCAGGCGAATTTTCAACGTAAATGCACTAAAATGTAAGAGATTTTAAATAGCAATTTGTAATATTATCGTATATTATCAACAATGTCTCCAGGCATTTTCAGGGGATTGTTTTAAAAATGTAAGGAAGTAATTTCAGCTCAATTTTTAGACGCTAACAACAGGAAAGCCTAGAAATCCTGATTTGTTCTCTTTTTGTTTAGCTCTGAACTTGTTACACTGAAATGTCAAAGTTGATATAAGGTCTTATTGTGTAAAAAAAGAAAAATAACTTCAGATTATTTGAGAAGTCAAGTTTGGTCAGTGTGCTTAAGTTTAATTTGGTAAAGAGCATTATCCGAAACAAAGAAAGTATTAATAAGCCAACATGTAAATAATTTATAAAATTTGCTTATAAATGTTTATCTGACATGACAATTTGCATTGTAATAAGTGTATATATTAAAAATAAAGTGTATGTTTAGTGGAATGTCTTTAGGCCTTCGTTTTTATACTCTTCAAGTTGCTCAAGCTTAGTATGTTTGATGCTGGTTGTCTTTCGTTTCTTTTTCGATTGGACATGACCTTGTTTCCTTTGAAATTGTTAGACATAGATTATATTCTATTTTTTCTTAAATACATGTGTATTTAGAGAGACTTAGGACATATTTGCATAGGTTTTTCTTCTGATTGAGAGAACTTTTATCATTTCGATGATACCTTCCGGCACTAGACTCTAGCACAAGAATATTAAACATCTAAAGGTCACCAGTTTTATAAAGAAAAGATATACTTTGACCGCCTTTTCCTTCTATCCTTGTATATGTTATTCCGATGAATTTTAAATCTCTGTGTGTGGAGTGGACTTGTGATGGATTACCGGGGTGGTTATATGAGCGATTTCCTTTCAGATTTCTTTTTAAAGGTTTTCTAACAGATTTAAAATTTTTAACACTAAAATAAGAATTGGAACTACACGTTAAGATGGTTTCTTGTCTTTACTCAAATATTCCTTTTTGAACTAGATATGAATTTTTTTAAAGCTAAGTTTCATATTTAAATCATTTAATTCAAGCCGAAGAAATAGAAAATGTTAAAAGTTTTTTTCTTTCAAAATCTGGGTTTGTGATTTCCTACTTTTATTTAGCAGAAGAACTTCGAATTAAAATGTAGAAATGGGAGATTTGCTATGATTGTCTAGGAAATAGCTATCCAAAAATTATTAACAAATTGAAAATGAAAAGATTTGGGTATATTTCAGAAGACTGCACTCCATCCACGAGAAAAACAGAGGTAACAAAACACGGATCTCCATAAGGCATTCAATAAGAGTGGAATTCCACTCGATGTGAAAAGATCTACATTGCCACAAATAAAACAACGTGAAAAATTAAAATAATATTTTTGTTGCATGGATATTATCAAGGATGTCCGTGCAACAAAGTATTTAAAATAACGACAAAAATATAGACAATTCCAAGGCTCTCGTTCATGCGGTCAAAGGAAAATCTCAACGAAAAACATATTCAGTGACAGAGGAAATATTAAAATAAAATGACATTCCCTTATCCCGCCTAGATTGTACTTGAATAACAATAAATGTACTAAACTAAATAATGCAAGAAAGTAGATACCTCTCTAATGAACGTTCACATGTACCGAAAGAAATATCAGACTAAGATTCCTGATTATAAGACATCTTGTGTTCATCACGGTATGTCGGAGTTTAAATACTGTGTTGTCAATCAACGTAAGGAACAATATGGATACATTGCTCAATTTAATATCAGTTTAAGGTAGCAATAAGATTTTTTCCATCAAAACAAATCTTAATTTTCTGACTACAACGTCTTACCCATACCCTGTGTTGATAAGTTTGTTTAAAGGAACAGTGAGATTCAATGGCTCATTTTTAAATGTATATGCTTTAAACATAAAGTTTCTAAAGAATGTAGGATATAATATATCCTCTTCTATCATAATTCTAAATTTGCAGCCGTATTTTTAGAACTTTAAAAATGGACAAAGGTCCGTTATGTAAGACAAACTGTTGCTAGCCCCAAAAATAAAATGTCATGACATTCAAGAGTAACAATAATAAGTTGAATAAGTTTACAATATAAAACGAGTAATATAGAATAACATAAAAAGAGCGTTGAGTAGAGGTTTGTAGCTTAGGACATGCATCTGCATATGAAGTATGTAAACAAATGTTTACACTTGGACATAAATATGGAATATTGACATTTTCTGAGTCAAACAATTTGACTTTGGAGACTTGAATGCAAAATGTATTAGCCAGAATGCCAAAAATATTTACGCATATCTCATTATTTTACTTCAAGGAACTCCTGCCCCACTAGTGGCACCCGTCGTGTTACGCGGTAGTCAAAGCCGGTGTATAGTCACAAACGATGTTAGTCACAACTGGTATAGGAACGGATTTGTGTTCATGACAGTCGGAAGATATCCAT
>JAULBM010304295.1:0-14553 GCA_032357055.1 Geukensia granosissima
CTCCAATAATGGAATGCCTTCATCACGTTAATGTTTGGAAAAAAAATATTAACTTTAAGCATCTATCTTAGATATAGAAGATTCTACCTGCAATATGTCGATTAACCGCTATGTATACCAGTTAGCTATGTAGGCAGTGTATCAATAAATTATAACATACCCCTTTTGCTGGAGAAATGTTCTTTAGACTATCGTCTGCCTTGCAATAATGCCTCAGTGCCAATACTTGTACTACATGAACTTCTCTTTTCTTTTCAGGGCCAAAAGACCAAAAAGTACACTCGTAAGGCATGACGCGTTGGTAAAAAACAAATATTATATATCTTAAACAAAAGCTATTGTGAGTAAGACAGAAATTTGAAATTTATCTGAAGAAACACGAAGGGCTTTTCATTACTCTAGTTAATTTTTTGAATCCGTAGCCCTGAAGGATCGAAATGATTTTAAACTAGCCATCTTTGTATTGTAAGATAGGCCATTATTTATTAAGATTAAATTCAATTCCAATTACCGGTCATACTTGCGGTATTTTCAACCGCCTTAACATGAAAAGGCTATAAACGTCATTTAACATAAATATTATTATTACTCATAAGCAATATTTGGGGGTTAATAGAGTTAATAAAAATGTGATAACAATTAAGCTTTGGGGCAAAATTGCGTTGTCCTGGTCGTTTAAGTTGCGGCCCTTTAAACAAACCTTGTCACGCTCCATGTGAATCGAGCGCAGTAAATCATAGATAGCAAAGGGCGAAGACAAAAAACCGTCCTAGGAAAACCAAGACCATGAACAAAAAGGAGAAAAGAAGGCAAAAGACGAGCTTCATTGCTCTGGAAGGGTAAACAGCTCCGGATTCACTAGTGTAACTAGTCTTTTCAATCACAAAAAGGTCGAGTGTACTGTGAAAAACACTACTAAGCCACTCACGCCCTAGGTTAATCTTGTAAGCCTACGACAATGCGATGTTGAAACTGATTAAATTCACCTGCTGATATTGATAATTGTAATGCGACTTTTAATAAAATATATATTCTCTAACTCATTGATTTGGAATCAGAGATAAATGCGTTGGTGATATTCTATTATGTACAGCACTTTGCAGAACTAAAAATTTCATTTAGTAGTTATGGTTTTTGATTTCTTTTGTTACTTATTAATCATTTTCAATATCCTATTATTTATTTAAAATAATCATGAATCGCTTTTGTTACAGTCGTATCGAACTTTGTCTACAAAAGATTTTACAATATAAATTTAAATTTTAATTACATTGTATTTATTCTGCTAACATGTTGGGGTACACGTAGTTTTGTTTTGCATGCTATTGTCATGACTGTTGTTTACATAATGCACTGTTGCTATTTGAAAACTATCACCACTTGTCGTTTTCAATGATACGCTTGAAAAAGAACAGGTTCAGTCAAGAATTTTATATGTTGAAAAACTCAACTTTTCGGTTCCTGCACCCGTCTATATACGTGTTAATCAGAAAGTTATCGTAACTACCCATTTAAATTGTCAACGACTACTGGTAATGTGCGATACGATTTTGCACGGTCTTTCAGAATATATTCTGTATTTTTAAGAAATTAAACAAAAGTTTCTTAAAATCATTAGGATTAGTTAGACTTTTCCAAAAACTTTTCCAAAGAATAAATAAGACTTTTTCAAAGGATTAAGGAGGTTCATGTGTCTAAAAAACAATCAATAGAATTTTGTTAAACTTTGTCAAAATATAACCTATATTGTGCTGTTCAAAGAATTACAATCAAATGTCGATGTTACCGAACTCGTTTTCAAGAAACCGCTTATGAAAAATTCTGCATTTTCTGTTGATTATAGAGGGGAAAACTACATTTTTCTCGATAAAGAGTACATGAAACGATAGAATTCTAAATTAATATAGGAGAGGATAGCTTTTATCATATTTTATCAGAAAATGAAAAGAACAATAAGAATCACCCATCTCATTTTCTTGCTACATTAAAAAATTTTTAATTCTATAATGCAATCCTTTATAAAATGAAGTCATTGGAGTAACCTCCCTTGTCAATGTTTAAATAGCATAGATATTTAAAAAAGCTCTTAACCTATGTAATTGCATAAAATGAATATGTCATTAGATACAGAATTACAATATGTTTATTCATTTTTAATTTCGTACAAGTATTTTCTTTCTAAAATTAAAAGTTGCAATTATAGAAAAGGTCACAAGTATGCGATCCAAGATGGCGGAAGACACCCGAACCTCCTTAATAAAACTTTTCCAAACTTCATCAATATTTGTCTTCTCTATACTTCTGTAAACAACAACTAAACAATACTTCTTGTATTTAACAAAACGAATTCCAAGTTTCTTTCCAATCACCTGATTTTTAGTGGCTGGCATTTTGTAAATAAAAGACAGAATTTCGGTTCGCATACTTGAAAAATTCTTCATTACAATTCAGAGTCTGACATGTGAAAAAAGAAATTTAAGTTCAAACATAACCCCTGTGTTAAACTACAACAAACGTTGCAAAATTCAGTTAATTGGAAGTAATTACTATTCTTAGAATACAAACATAAAAGTCACACTCCTTTTGAATGCCTGGATAATAAATCTGATGCTTGTCTACTATTTCTTAAAGATATTTAAAAGACCTGTATATCTTGTATCGAGGTGTTTTTTCCATTTTGTATTATTGGAAAAATCCTAGACATAGTGTTGGTTATTTGCAGTTAAAGAAAGTTTAGTTCCGCTATATTCTTGAAACAGCAGAATCATAACTACCATGTTTGTATATCCTTTGATTATAACACGGGGGTTTGTGTATTGTGAGTATATAAGATCCACAGAAAATGTGTATCTGTCGATTTTAAAAATCACTGTTCACAATTCTCAGAGACTGAAAGACATAGAAACCATTCTAGGTTTTTTTTTTCTATAAATTAATATGTAACTTTCGTCCCTTAATTCTGGACAGCATTATTCCTTCAAAAATGACTTCTTTCTTTTCAAATTGCATATTTACATTTAAACTTGCCTTTGTGGTCACCTCTTTATAGCAATAACTTTATTTTTAAGGTCAACTTTTACATTCACATTGGATAAGATTTTATAATGATTGAAGTGTATTTAAGTTGTCACTTGTCCTAAGTGGTCACTTTGACTTCTTCTCAAAGGTGACCTCTCAATTCAAGTTTGCCTGTATATCAGAACACAGTGAAGAAAATATCCTGACGCAAATTACCCTAGCACGTTAAAAATATCACAAGAAACAAGCGAGTAGTTCAAGATGAATCTTAAAAGATAATAATAACTTTTTTTTTCGATCAATTTGTAAATATTATTTGTACCTGGAGTACGCATATATTAAATACATAAGTTCGTATTCAGTATGATATACTGAACAGCTGAGTCGGTTCAGGAGCGTGACGGTTACGGAGTTCAATACACCTTAACAGCTGAGTCGGTTCAGGAGCGTGACGGTTACGGAATTCAATACACATTTGACGAAATAATCAAATTTATTGAAAATTATTCAAAAAACAACTATATCGCTGCGAATAAAAAAGGGCTTTGTATGTCTATTTTCACACATGATATTTTCAAACTGTAAATTTTAAAGAAATGTCTAATTTAAAATATGATATTTTCTTGTAGGGTTGACAAATAACTGAGTCAAAATAAAGAGAAAAATAATTAGATTAAAAGCTAGTTCAGACATCATGTATATAACACATTTATGCTGTTTGCCGATCGGATGTTAAAAATTTCTAGATCATTGCTAGATTTTTTTAACAACATAAAAGTGAAATAACTTGACGTCGGTCTCGTTTATATGTTAAACTAGATAGTGGTTATTTACGAAATGTACACGGAAGTTTTTGTCATAACGAAATTGAAAAAGAACTTGCAATTTCAGTTAAACAGTGCATTATTCCTAATTCTACTAATGTAGATATGCTGGTTTTTAATTGGTAGAGAAAATTGATATCTTTACCAAATACAACGATGCTTAGATGCTCCGTGGTCTTTGCCAAAAATAGTCTGCAGCACTGATCTCTTTCAAATCTAAGTCATAAGTGCGTTTAAACAAATTTGAACATTCGGCAGAATTTAATACATGTATTATGTCGTGTAGCGATTTGCGAAAAATTTTGAAAAGTCTCAAGAGTAAATATCCCTCGGATTCGGTTCGAAAAATGTTTCATCTCTGGACTTATATTTTCGCAAATATCCCCTTAAAATATGATATCTTTTCAATACATTGCCAAACATCTTATGTCTTTCTACACCCGACCATAGATCAAGGTTACTAGTTCACATAATATGAGATATATTCCCTTCAACACTCCCTGTTGTATTTTGACCGTGGAAAAATGTGCAAAAATACCGTCTTCATAATTAAGTATTTATGTTTGGTGCCATTTCAAATATATTTGTTAACACAATCTTAATATTGAATCTCATATCATGAGTGAGACATCACACGATGGGAAAAGAACACATGCATAAAACAAATTCATGACAGGGGTAGGTGTTGAAACACATGGAATTTGATATATCCAATGACATACATGTACAGTATGATTAATTTTATTGCTGAGCTCTTGCAATAATATTTTCGTAGCGGTAAAATTCGTTTAAAGTACAACAGAACTCAAAATAACCGTAATACATTTAAATAAATTCCATATACGAAGAATGACCCTTCTCGTCTTTTAATTTAAATGTTACATTTGAAAGATAATAGAAGCCTGAAACGTCTTAAAGATTTGCCACAATAAAAACCTAGATCTGGTACAAAACTCTTTTACATAAAATGTGTAAAGTAAAATCTGACGACCTTACAAATAAATCCTTTTTCTTTTGCAAAAGAAATCCTGAAACAAAGGATTCATTGTCTGATGGTCCGGAAGGGGTACATGTCAAGAAACATAATATGTTAAGAAAAATCAAAAGAACTATAATTGGAATTCAATATAAAAATAAAGGGTTCATCTCAAAGACATTAAGTAACATATTCTTATGTTCAATTTTTATTTATTTTTATTTTTTTTGTTCAAAGAAAATATATCGTATATTAACAATATTTATACTCGAAAACAAAGCACAATTATGTTATTTATGTTATGATTTAGACATTCAGTGAATGTTTTGAGATGTTCCCTTTCGAATGATTTAAAAAGCTACTTACCACCGAAGTTGTTTCCAATTATTTGAGTTAATATTTGTTTTTCGTCTAAAACTTTGTCCATCTTATAATAATTATATCCTCCTCCATAATGTAAAGCCGTACTCACAAAGTTGCAGAATTCCTCGAAGACATTTTTTTGTTCAAGTCGGTCGTATATAATGTATGCCTTATTCCATTTCATAAAAGCAAACATATTTTTGATAAAATTAGATAACATATTAAAATTAGTCGGTCCTGCCCGCGTCAGAAGAGGGAAATCTGATCGTTTCCTTACGAAAGCAATCGCCATTGCGCCACCAGAAATAAGCGGTAGATTCCAAAATGTTACCTGTCTGGCGACTGGTGCTACACTATAATCACAAACTGGACCAAGAAACACATGGACCTTTTTGTTCATGTACATATTAATAGCTTGATTAATGCCATGAGCATCGGAACATTGTGAATCCGCATAGCTAACAGCAAAACTTATATTTCGATCTCCAAAATCATACGATTTTAAGTTGTTAAAGGCCAAGTCGATTGCAATTGATATTTTTTTAATTGAAAATAATCTCCTTTCGTCCGATGGTAGTAAAGTTGCAATTTTAGCAACCACCGATTCTGAGGTCACGGCATGAGCTAAAACCAGAACGTTGAAAACTATAGGCCACATATTCTTTTAAAAGTTCTTCGTATGTGGAGGAAGTACGATGTATTTTAAATACTACTCGATGCACTCCCAAATATTTAAAAACGAATCCGTTTGGTCTTGCAATTATAAAGCACTCTGCAATTTGCCGTTTACATCCATTTTGCCAAAGAAATTACTTTCACAAATTATCCATTTTGATTGGTTAATATTGGAAATGAAAACGATTTTCAAAACATTACCTTTTGAAAATTAAAACTTGCGCACCAAATAGTGGTTTTTTGACACATGGATTAATCGCTAATTTCCTTTAATTTCAACATTTTCCGTTCACAATTTTATAAACCTATTACAATAGTTTCTAGGAAATTGGATGATAAATTGAAGTTGAATTATTATTTAATTGTATTAAATTTCCTAATTAAGTGACGCAATATAATCCAATTGGTAGCTTTTGCAGTATAGTGCTAGCGTCTTAATGCAGCGTTCAATCTCGTACCTCGTTCTAATAGCTTCCGAAATATGACAGCTACTAATATTTTATTGAATAATGAATATAAGCCTTGCAAAATTAATTGAATATTGTCAATATATTTTCATATGAAATGCCTCTGATCCAAAACCAAACGTCTCTTTTGCAGTATTATACGTAATTTTCACAAAATGAATGATCACGATATTAAAGGAAAAAACACGAATGCACACACCACATGAATATCTTTTCGTTGAATTCGCAATCAAATCTTTATATTTCTATATCGACGTTAATCATAAGCATAATCGTTTGCATCAGACAAATCCAAATCTTAAAATCTAAGTGTATATTTTATTCCAATTTAATGTTTTCAAAATCGGCTCTAAGTCATATCATTGCAGCGAAAGATAAATTTTTTAACACAACTGCAGAATTTCCTTTGATTTTTTTAAACTTTTCCTCTAGAAATATCCAATTTCATTCCCATTTGACTGTAAGCAGAGAAATTGTCAATAGTGAAACTTCATCTTTAAGCTTGTGACTCTGTTTGTCAGTTGTTAGTATAAGTATCTTCCAAGAATACATTCAAATCGATTTGATGCCAGATGAAGTACCCCAGTCAGTAGTAGAATATTATCGCTCCTTTTATTAAATAATAGATGTATATTACACTATATAATTCAACTATTTATGTCACTTGAGAATAATAGATTTGTACACAGTTTATTCTTACAATGATATCAACATTTAATTTTCAACAAATCGTATGTATTCTTGAGTACCATTTGTTGAGGCTAATTTTCAATTATGAACTGTCGATGTGATTGCAATCTTGCAATCAGTAGTAAAGTATAACGTTCTCGTATTGGAAAAGGAATGCTTTCAACACTTAATTAAGCTAACACCACTAATAAATATTGGTTTTCTTATCAGTACTCTTATTTAATAGTGATCTATTAATTAATTAACTCATTCATTAATTTTTACATGGTTCAGGGGAATTGGTAATTGCCAGAACAAAATACAATGCTTGCGCTTTTCGTTTTAAATGTGTATCATTTATATTTTCAAACGATTAATTGATTTTACAAAGAGGATTCCCTGGCATTATTTTACAAATCAACAGAATTATGTATAAGTTCTTAAGAGTTTCTTCATCTGCTGTTCTTCGATTATTATTGGTCTATATTTCCATCAAATCTTTTGATATTCGAAGTTGTTAGGTGATATCATTTCCAGTTAAAATTTGCAGACTAATAACAATTGTCGTTTACGTTTGCCATCAACACTGCTTACCTTAAAAAAAATGTTAGAATCTAAGATTTTCAAGGTAAAAAACATGACATTAAAAGTTTGTTATCATCTTTTAAAGAGCCAAAAATTTCATCGCAGAATACTTTTTGATAGATAAATAGATATTATATAAACCTACCGATTTTATAGAAAACGATCCTGTTTATATTTTAAATCCATGTATTAAAATGTTCATCATGATTTCAATCAATTATTTGTTGACATAGAATACACCTGTCACTGAAGAAGATCACATATGTTCAAGAAAAAATAAATGTTTATCCGTATTAAATTATGATCAGTATTAAGAACAAGTAGATAGTCGGATATATGTCCTTGAATAATTTCAAATGTCAAAGTTCAGAATGGACCGGAGGATCTTAACCCATATATCGAATAGCTGTCAATATAAATGCATCAGTTTGACACTTGACGCTTGAAAGATCAATTAAACGTTTAATTTTACGTGTTTATATTACAGTTGAAGCACGATTCTATATCACCCTGAAAGAAAGCTTAGAAATGCGATGACAGTAACATTTTTAAATCTATGAATGGATAATTTCTACGGATATCTTGTCAAATCGATCGGAATTGATAACCAGGTAGTTGGGTATACTACATTACCAGAGATGCTAGTTTATAGAGACTTACAATATTAACTTAATACTTTTATTATCTGAAAATGCTTTGTCATAATTATAGTTCGTTAATTACTTTATGATCTAACCAACAATATTGCGGAAATATATTTAAATAAAGGTCACGAAGGATAATTACGAAATAAGGATTTTACGTTAACTTCAACCAATAAAACGACCCAATATGTCGAATAAAAGGAATAAGGAATTATATTGAGACATCAAATCAATAAAAACTGTAAAGCCACAAAGCTCTATCTCCCCATACACACATACATTTTACAATCAAAATATCAAGAAAAAAACATATTTGAAAATGCTTAGGGTTCAGACCAAATTCGTAGATTCGGAGCATTGCCAACAGAATGAAACAAAATATAAACATGGTACACAAAATATACATAAAACTTAAGGTGGAGTAACACAAACCCCCCAAAAATTAAGTGAGTTCTGGTTGTGCTCTGAACAGCAACTCCATAAGTATCATCCGTAGTGTTTATCAGAAGTCACAGTCCGTATTTAGTCTCAATCGATGTTAGTCACGACCAGCATATGAATGGGTTCATAGTCAGTGCAATGGGAAGATATCCATTGTCATTAGAAAACGGATATTTCGTATCGGTCAATCAGATTATGATGGCGAATAAAAAATTTCCGAACTGATGACTTTATCTTTTCATGAGAAATCCTTGGTTAAATAGATTAAGTGTCACAGCAACCCTCTATCAATGAAATCCTGATAGGAAGCACAATTTCTAGATAAACTGAGAAATATTTAATCTCCATAGAGGTGCAGCTAGAATTTTGCAACACAAGAACGGAAATTTTTATAGTGGAAAAATCTAAGTAATATCTCATGTAGTCATGTTTTGGCCTTAACCCGCCCTCAATTACAATGTCTAAGTGTAAATCGTATGAAGTGTATGAAGTTAACTTTTTGTTTCTGTAAAATCGTTGATATCAACGTCAAAGTAGTCACCAAATTCAGATTCAGTTAACGAACGAAAATCGTCTATATAGCGAAACCAAAAGATTGAACGCTCTGTTTGAAGTCAGCCACTAAGGTGAAACTGAATTTAGCGACCTTTGTCTTGCACTTTGTGATTATGCACCTAATTTATCAGTATCACAGTTAAATGCAAAATGAAACCAGTCCCGGATGTCAATGACAAATTATACAGATTTTTATCAATGTTTGGCGGCATAGATAGCATACAATGTCCCGGGTTGATATAAGCGCTACAAATTGTTTTAATCCCGCCACATACTTGCAACTTTGGTATCTTCGAATTTTTTTATTGTTATTTATTCACACTTTTTTCCAAAGATTAGACCAGTTGTCGTGTTTTATGGAAAGTTTCCTATTTTTTAATTTGGGGTCTTTTACAGCTTCATTATTACAGAAGTTAAATATCAACTGTCATTTTGGGGTGGCTGTCTCACACAAAAATCGTAACAATCCCATGTAAGGCTGTCTCACACGAAAGTCGTAACGATCCCATGTAAGTCTGGCCGAGTATCAAATTGCATTGACATCCATTAGGTTCAAATGCTGATTGTTATATTTAAGGTAGAAATATTTGATTGATGTTTTATTATTTTAGGGGCAGTTTGAAATGATTATGGCATCAAATATTATCCATGAAAGCCTATGCAAATGCGTTTTGCACCTATTATTCGTTATCCTTTTTTTTTCGCGTTTTCTTATGGTATCCCAACTATAACTTATCACGATATCAATTTTCATTATCACTTAACGGTGTGGCATTGCAAACATGGGGAATGTGTATATCGATATTGATTACAATGGTTAGATTTTTTCAAATTTCTTCCCGCTCAAAATCTTTTGAGCACAATGGATACTGAAAATAAATCGATCACCGCGATTTATATATTTAAACTCCAATACCTTCACGGATGGTTACTTTTAGAATTTTAATAAGAAATCATAAAAGTTTTTATAAGTAATGGAAAATAGAAAAAAAATAGTTCTTGTTTTAAAAATAACCACGCTTTGCTTTTAACTTGTTCAAAATTAACTGCAGGATAACAGTATTTATTGTATCGTGATCTTAAAACAGAAATACGAATAGAATCTCTAAGTTCATTATCTAAGAGAACAGTACATTGGGACTTTAATTGGATTTCAGAACCTTTTATATAATTTTGTTATATAATCTGTGTCAAAAATTAGAGAGATACAAAGATTTGAACAGATGATATTTGCATAAACCAGTTTGACTGCATAATACCACAGCTGATAATTGGAATTACTTCGCCTGCTCTATACATTTAGGAGGTTCACCAAATTTAAGGTACATAACTTTTATAAGTCACTGGTACGTTTGTGGCAACCAAATTAATTAATATATTATAAGCAACTTAATGAAGCTGATTTTTTCATTCTGTATAAATTGAATGTTTGTAAATTCTGTTTCAGTCGAATTTTAGTTCATTCTGTATTAATTGAATGTTTGTTCATTTTGCAAAAACTGAATGTTCAAAAAGCTTTGATGAGAATGTTTTGATTTTAAAAATTGTTTCTCTTTTCCAGATTTTAACCAAATAAATACACATTGGAAGCCAAACTTCTGATTTCGATTTGTCTGGTTAAAGTAAAACATAACTTAATACATGCTGGGCTTAAATATAACAATCACGTGTATTTGATAAAAATACATGCAAAAGAGCTTAGCCACGTTAGAGCTAAGCAGTTTCTGACTAGAAGATTGTTACATAAACTTCTCGAAGGATCTAATGATAAACAGAATATCGAAAGATCAATTAAAGTTTCATGTCCGAAAACCCTGAACCAATTCAGTTACAAACACACATTGGTAAAATGGTCCAACGATGGTCCTTAACCAGTCTTGAGTACATTATTTCCTCCTTGCCAATAACAGTTTTTATAAGGACATTACTTATGTAGAGTCGTCACTGTCAAATGAGCGATATTGGCTCTTAGGGGCCTTTTGTTTTATATGAAATCGATAAGAAGCGAATAAAATTAAAGAGATACTAGATAAATTTACTAAAGTATGAAAAAAAATTCCCCAAAATAATGATACATAGTAAACTATATATGTATTTTTTTTCAAATTCGGGATCAGTGCTTTAAGACCTACCAGTCATTTAAAAATATAATGTTCCCCCCTTGTGGTTAGTTAAATTTATATTTTAATTTACTATTTGTCTGTGGTCTTGGCCAGATACACTTAAGAAGGTTTTTTTTCGCTTATCTCGGTAAAGCTAGAGTCACTTAATATAGAAATGATGATCAACACCGGTTGCTTTTACCTTGAAGGCATCACCTCATCTTCTCGAGAACTTGAGAGGACCGGGTTTTGGTAGGGTTTGTGTTTTTTTATACTTTTTATTGTTTTTATTCTCTGTTTTGTTTCATTTTTATCTTTATCTCTGTTAACTTATTCCGAACAGCTGACCTTCAGTTGCGATCTCGTTTCCATAAATTGAATTTGCTCAATTTATGCAAAATATGCAAGTACATCTACTCAAATTTAGTGAAAGAAGAGATATCCATTCAAATGGGACCTAATTTAAGTTCAAGTAGGAATGTCTACTCTAATGTTATAAAAATTCTGTGCAAAAAGTGTTATCCACTCTAATCAAGTGCAACAAGGAATATCCACTCAAATTTAATCTTAACTCAGTGCAAGAAGGAATATCCACTCAAATGTAACTGAAATTCAATGCAAGTAGTGTATCATCTCAAATGTCACCCATGTTCAGTGCAAGTTGGAATATCTACTCAAATATAGATCAGAAAAATAAATGTCTCTTAATATGTCAGACGACTTTGTTGTGCGTGTGAGGTATTCGGAATATAAGAATTCTTGTTTCATTACAATTTTGGATTGATTTCAATTTTACTACAGAAGTTTATTATGTATTCTTTTAAAATCAATGGACCGTTTCAGAAATGCAACGGAGTTCTGGGAACGTCATTGTTCAAGTTGGTTTTCATTGGTTAAGACGTCATTTAAAAGGACACGGAGATTGCGCAATGCGTTTTACGAGGACGGAAGTTGAATTTCTGAATCGGTCCATTGGCACTCATTATGAAACCTTATGTTGTTACCGTTCCATAAAATATGGCAATGTTTGTTGAAAAAGCAGGAGTAGAGTCCGCTTTTTGACGGGTTTCCCTAATCTTTTTTGTGGTGGACAACCACCTATGGGCGTCATGACAAACAATCATGTTCCTAATTATATTTCAACTTTTTTCATATTAGCAGCATAAAATCAAGATCAAAATGTTTTTGCTTTTGAAAATCACTTGCACGTGCCAGGGTATGGCGATACCAGCGAGATAATAGATTACGCATAACAAGTAAAATTTAGAGAAATACTCTGTATTCAACCGTTTTAATGATTAAGACGGATCTTTTCTTGAGAATTTGAGTAATCCAAATCAAGCTGTTCACTTTCTTCGCCTAGAGGTTGCAATCATTTGATCCCCCCTCCCTTTTCCCTGAAATACAATCTCCGAAACAGAGAGTAAAGTACTTCCTTCGTCAGACATAAACATCTCTGCCATTGATGTTCCGACATTGATTGCCTGGATTTTGACGTCAAGAAATTATTATTATTATCACAAGCAGGAAGGACCGCCATGAGAAGAAGCTCACAAAATGGCGTAATCACCAATGGCTGAGTCGACTACTTGAGGTTTAACTGGAAGATAGGAGACTCTGTTTCGGAGATTGCCTGAAATGACTAATAACGGATTAGAAAATGAACAATACTGCGAGTGTATTTTTAGAGGCAGCAGCTGCCTAGCCTTCCGGACCACCTGAGTCAACCCTTTTCGCATTGTTCATAGTTTTATGATGATATTTATATAGTTATACAATGTAGTGTTTCGTCCTTTTGACATTCTGGAGATTGCCGTGCCCAGTTAATACCGAATTCATCTTCTCGTTATATTACATTATGCTAAATTCGGACCATATCAACTTTGTGGTTATTACAAATACCCAGATTTTCTATTAGAACCTAACATGATGACATCGGGAAAATCGGAAAATACAGTCGATAATCGTAAAAACAGGTTAATAATTGTTCTGTACAGAAACATCGTATTTTAAGAAATAATGAAAGAAATCACGATTTCTGTTAAACTGTTAAAAATAAATATTTGACGGCCATTTTTATCATGGACCAGATGCCTTAAAATTATGTAGAATTAAAAATCTCCAACATATAAGTAATACTTTAGTTCCGATAGTAATACAATTTAACTCTCTATACCAGTAATTTGATTCCTGAAAGTGTATCAAATACTGCCTTTAATCGATTCTTAAACATCATAAACGTGAATAGATCCTGCATATTTGAGGCTTTTTGTCATTGAAAATTTTACGTTATGACAGACAGCTGTACGGTAAAAAGTTATCAAATGCCATATCTTAAAAAAACACGAGATTACAGTATTTCAAAAGTTTGGATCGATTTTGAATTCAAAATATAAAATGATTTATGTTTTGTTTTCCTAAAGACACCCTGCATATAAATCAGGAATCATTAAGTATGTTTTGGCACATTGTAGCGATTGTATATATTATGTTTTGACAGATAAGTAAAAATTGATCAAATGTCATAGAATTTTTTTTAAAAAAGATGAAATTACGGTTTTCAAATGTTGGGTGGATTTTTAATTCAAATAAGAGAATAATTTGATGGTTTGATATATGTTGTTTCCTTAAAGGCTGACTTTCATATAAATAAGAAATTATAAAGTATGTATTGACCAATTGCAGCGATTGTATATTTATGACAGAAATAGTCAGATAGCAAAAATTGATCAAATGCCATGGATTTTTTTAAAGATGAAATTACGGTATTTCAAATGTTATATCGATTTAGAATTTAAAATAGAAAATATTTTGATGATTTTATAAAGCAGTTTTCTTCAAGATAGACTTTCATATGAATAAGAAATTATGAGGAATGATTTGGCATATTGCAGCTATAGTGTATTTAATGTTATGACTGACATAGATATATAGCAATTTACTATCAAATGCAATAGAAGTCTGCTTTTTTTAAAAAAAAAGGTGAAATAATGGTATTTTATCATTGGATCGATTTTGATTTTAAAATAGAAATAATTGGATGATATAATCAAAGTTGTTTTCCTAAAGACAGACTTCCATATAAATAAGAAATCATGAGGTATGCTTTGGTACATTGAAGCAATTGTATATTCAATGTTCGTGAATGTTCGAGATATCTTTGGTGTTATGGTACGAGGGCGAAGCCCTTGTACTAGGAGTAGAGTTTGGCGCATGCGCGAGCGAAAGCGCGCC
>JAULBM010304306.1:0-14552 GCA_032357055.1 Geukensia granosissima
CTGCATACATGATATAGATGAAGTGACAGAAAACTGAAGGGCCAGACCAAAGGGGACAATTCAACAGACACCACAAGCTCAATAACATGAGGAACATGACATATAATGTACATGTAAAACTAAAAACAAACATACTACTACATGTAAACTAAAAAAAAGAAACATACTACTCTATAAAATGTTGTCTCCACCAGAAACTGGTGGTGAACTTAGGGGTGCAGAAGGGTAGGCAGTTCAACTTCTTTAAAGATATCCTGAAACTTTTGAAGTTTGCACAGTACCTTATAGGATTTTTTGCTTTTGGTTTTAAGTGTAGGATATTTAGGTCATTGCTCTCATATTTATTGAGTATTAATTGTAAACTATTATTCATCTGTCTTGACCTTTGCATATATGTTTAGTAAATCGTATTTGTTTTACAGACAGTTAATCTATAACTACCCAGAACAGCTGTTTACAGATAATGGTGTATTATCCATAGAACATGCTGACTTTGAAGGTGTTGAAAGACTGGCTTTGGTCACAGGTATGAAAATAAAGTGGAATAGACATTTTCAAACACAAATCGAAATAAAACGATAATCGAAATAAAACTTTTACAAAAACTGAAACAAAATTGAATGGCTAGAGTTCTCCAAACAGCCAGTTTCAGTGTTTATAGTAATTAGTATTTAGTCGCCGAAACATATTGAAAAAACATTATATGTCTATTATAGAAAATGGTCCATTTACTCAACTTCCTACTAAAACGAAATAAAAATTCTAACCAATAAGTTTGAAATCAAACCCTAGTTTGAAAACTAACTTTCTGAATTTACACTTAACTCCTTTATGTGATTTCAACTTTACCTATTTTATTTAAGGAGGAGAAATCTGCTCAACATTTGATGCACCAGATTTGATTAAACTAGGTCACTGTGATCTAATTGAAGAAATAATGATTGGGGAAGACAAATTGATAAAATTTTCAGGTATGTGTTCTACAACAGCATTTTCTATAAACCAGGCAGCCCCCATAAACAGTGATTCATCAAAATAATATCCCGTTGATTTTATTATCTTATTTTATTCTTTTTATAATGCTGTTTAAGGCTGTGTAATTAGTTTTTGAAAATTGACTTGGCCAATCAAGATATTTCAAGTTTATGTTACTATATATCTATATGGTTTTTCATTGTTTATCGCAAGAGTTATCTCCCATCCACAATACATTACATGTAATTTATGTCTCATTTGTCCAAGGCGATATCCAAAAAATAAATAAACATTTTTAATTTGTATAAAAACTTAAATCAAAAACTTCAATGAAATTGCTGGGTTTTTTGTTTACTATGAATCATCCCCCTGCCTGGTATACTTAATAATCTACATTTTGCTGGTAGTTTAAAGGTATTTTTAGAGTATACAAGGCTGAAATTTATTTATATTTTATATGAATAAAAGAATCCTCAGTTTTGACAGTACCTGTTCAAAGAACACAATGACCTGTTGGATTAATGAAGTGGAAAACCTTGATTATACATTGGATGGTAAATTAAAAAGTTATATGGAAGATTTCATACACAAAACTTTACAATTTTAGGTGTAAAACTTGGAGAAGCCTGTACTATAGTATTAAGAGGAGCCACCAAACAGATTCTAGATGAAGCTGACAGATCTATACATGATGCCCTGTGTGTTCTTACCCAGACAGTCAAGGAAACAAAGACTGTCTTTGGTGGAGGTATTATAAATAGTACAATTCAGGAAAAAATCATTCCAAAATTTTTATTATACCTCACAAAAAATTTGATAGGTATTTATGAAACACCATTTCTTTCCATCCACATACCTTGTTCTGGACTTTCCCTCCATAATTGTTGAAAAACTTTTAATGAGTTTGCATGGATACAAGACAAAATTGCAGATGTGCATATAGGAAGGTAATTCATAGATGTGCATATAGGAAGGTAATTCATCTTGGCTCATTCGAAGGGCAGATAATTGACTTAAACTTGAATGGGGAGAGGGGATATCCTTTGTGAGTTTTGCTCACAGTATTTCTTTTTTTACATTGCTTTGTAAAGCTAGCGCTGTCTGTTTGCCCTTTCCTCATGCATTTATTGTAAAATAGCAGCAAATTTTTCAGTGTTTATCGAAATTGTTAGAAAAATTTGACATTAATGCAAACTGTTTCAAAACTGAATGCTATTAAGAGCTGTTTTAGAAAAAATTGTCTGGGGGTGTGTGATGGCAGTTGATATTTTTTTCTACAGGTAAACATACTTTAATTAATTTCTTTTCTATTGGTGTTGGGAGGTTAAGGAATTTGATTTAATGGGTTGGTTCTTTCTTTTTGATAATATTTAACCACATCTTGAAAATTCTGTAGATGGTTGGGTTTTGACAAATAAGACTGTGGTTTCATGGATAAATGCATTTCTATAGGTTGCAGGGTGAAAAAAACTACCTTCACACACCACAAGATAATTATTTTTGGAACAGCCCTCTTGGAATTAGTCCTTTGAAGTACCACAGGTAAAAATAAATGACACCTGTGATCACAATCAGCTGATCGCCAGAGTGACTATTAAGTTTTTGCAAAGATCCTTTCGTAATGAAATTTGAGAGTAAATTAAACAAAAGTAAAATGGACTTACCATTATTATAAAAAATGAAATTGATTGCAGATGAAAAGAACGACATTTTTTAAAACAAAAACACGTGTTTACCAAATCTCGTGCCACATTGAAATGTCAACAAAACGATAACTCTGTCAACGTGGTAACCTTTTTAAACCTTGTTAAATGCAATTTATTTAAAGCCCAGATTACATCGATTGCAAAATTTCATTAAATAAATAAAATTTTCACCATTTTCTGTAACAATGACCACGAGTAATTAACGAATTTCCGGATTCCAATCGATCTTATTCCGAACAGTTTTATTTCACGTCAATCTCTAACTTCAGGTACCAAAAAACAACGAGTGAAAACAAAATAATTTAATTAAAAAACATTGAATCAAAGTACGAAAACTGTTTTCTTTCACAATGTAGAAGCAGATAAACTTACCACAGACTTGCAAAATCTCATTATTGACTTGAACCTGATGCTTGCACACGAAATGCTTACCATCGTAGTCATCTGGTCTGAAACCTGACAAACTTTTTCAAAATCCTAATTTTTCGACACGTTTGCCAAATTCAAGAAAAATTGGTGTTTTTCAGTGTCAAAAAATTAGAGTAATTACGGTATATATATGTCAACAGATATTAAATCTATGAAAATATTTTACTTTATATAAAATTCAAAAATCCTGTTATAATCAGAATGACAAAATTTCCCGTTTGAGTGGAGAATAACTAAGAACATGTATAAAAAATTTCGAAGTTTACCAAATTAACTGTTACTTTTTCTCTGATGTGTTTCTTAAGAATGCTGAAGATTCCTTTAAGGGATTTTTCTAAATTTAATAAAAAGTGAAACATACTTTAATAACATGATCTTTGTGAAGTTTTGAAGCAATGATGTTGGCTTGGATTAATAGAGAGTAAATTGAAGTTACAAAGATATTGATTAGTAGATTAAATATGATCAAATAATGAATACTTTTACAAGCTTGAAACAACTTTAAAAAGTGCTCTCCGTATGGGGTAAACCGGGTTGCTGTAAAAGTGCTGATAAGTGCTCCCAGGAACCCCTGTTCTCTATACATGTTTATTGTATATCCTGATTGACATAGATAAGATTGTGTAATAACACGATAACTGTAATAACATATATATATTGTTTTTTCCTATATCACTAACTGCAACCACAGGTCTAATAGCTGCTTGACTCTTTCTGACCCATACTGTACACATGCTTAAAAACATCACATTTATTCCAAATTTTGGTGAAATGTTTGGATCAGTGAAACCTGGTTCCCTTTTGTTTGCTATCTTGCTTCATTCCAAAGCACCTACATTTGCTTTGAAAAAAATCAGTTGATCTAGGTCAAAAGCTGACTTCTCACGTTCTGTGAAGAAAATTAGTGTTTCTAAGATAAAAATTACAAAAGATTGCCATGAAAATGGCAGAAATTTAAGATTGTTTTGTTTAGCTTTAATAGGAATGATGTGTTTTATTGTAGATAACCATATTTAGAATGGGAGAAGGAGCCCAAGATATAGATCTGGCTATTCTTACAGCATTACTTAAAGGTTAGTAATAATGATAATTTGGGATCTAAGTAGCCCATATTACCAGCCCTACTTAATTTGTAATCAAACTAGTTACAGATCTGGCCATATTAACAGCCCTTCTTTAAATCACAGGAGAAGAATAAACTAGTGATTACTAACTGATCAAGTCTCTGTTGTCTTACCTTTATCAATAAACAGTGATCATGTGATGCTATTAACTAATTGTTAATCAATCATACACTTGTGTTCAGGAGACTAGAAGATTTTTGCGCCAACAGTCTTGATCAATCTCTTGTGTATTACGTCTTTACTGTTGCAATAACAGCTAATATATTTATATATTTTATTGCTATAGTTATATGTAAAATGATATAACAAAGGTATAACAAAAAATAAAATGTGTGAAAAGATATAACAAAAGTATAATGAAGAATTTTATTTAGGTACCAATATAAATTATTTTATTTCAATTAACCCACAAATTCTACTTTGTTCCATATAACAAGTTTCAAGTGTATTTTAGTCAAATATTTTATTTATATGTCTTTTTCAATATTTTCTCCAGGGATAATGTATTATTTTAAAATTGTATTTTATAAATTCCATGACAACTTTTAAAAATTCAATAAAAATATCTCCACGACTTCCAGAAAAGAGCATAAATATCAGTTGACAATTTCAATTTTCAGTGATTTGTTGTTTTTATTTATAAAGATAAATGGCAGTAAACTATCGGACTGTAAATCTATTATTGACACTTTAGAACTACTGTGATGAATTAAAAATCAATGACATTTTATTGTCTTGGTAATATAAATGTCAAATCTGAAGGAATGCATTAGAGGATCATTACATCATTTAATTATAGCCATTCTACAGAATTAGAAAAAATAATTCTTAATTTGGTTTTACGTTCATAGTTGATTATCCATCCAACCTTACATTATAATCTAAAGTTTCCAATGTTTGACTGCACAATTCAATTTTAGTGATATAGAAATAAAACATTTGTCATTGTTTTTGACATGTTTGCATTACTTTCCAGTTGATACATTGATACATTTAATTAGTTGTTGAAATCTATGTTTAATGTGGAAAGCAAGGTCTTAGAATTAAAATTCTTATGACTTTTTGTTATGTTATTATATATACTCAAAGAAAAAAGTAACTGTGCATCAGTATATAATCCCCATTACATGTAATATTCAACTGCGTGTTTTCTATTAATTCTTACGAGATTTATTCAAAATTTTAAGAGAAGATTTTGGAAACAACACAGATTTTTGTGAAAATCTTATTATTTTCTAATCACAGTTTATGAGCGTTGAAAAGCTACTTTTTTCCCCTAAAATGGCAAATCAACACTTTGACAAAAATAATAAGATATTAATTGATAAACCTTTCATCAAGACTTGAAACCATGTTATGGATTTCAAAAATGTGTAAAATTTAAAAGGTCATTTTGTGAATTTACTTTTTTACACACTCCTTCAACTTTCCTTCTTAGATCAACAAATATGAAGTAATTGTTTTTTTCATTTTTTTTTCTATTGACATTTGAAATGATCAAATTCAAATGAAAAAAAATTGAAATATAGCATCCCAGTTTCATTTAATGTATGCACAGTTCTTTTTTCTGTTAGGTTAAATATTAGGGAGAAACAGGTGTCAACAGAATGTTGTAGACCACTTTATTTGCCACAGCATTTATGAAGATTCAACTGCTGTCAATTTGATATTGAAAATTTATATGGAGAAAACTTATAAAACACCAAATCTGACATTGTTTAACTGATAATCATATGTTTTTCAATTCATATAGTTAAACCCAAAGCTCAAAATTGCTCAAAAGATTTTAAATGGCTAACAATGTCTGATTTTCTATGTAATCTATTTATTAAATAATTGTTCTATATTAACTGTCTGTTAAACTCACTTCATGGAATGCCTTTTTAGCTCACCTGGCCCAAAGGGCCATGTGAGCTTTTGTCATCACTTTGCGTCCTTCGTCGTCGTCGTCTTCGTCGTCCGCGTCGTCGTCGTCGTCCGCGTCGTCGTCATCTGTTAACTTTTCACATTTTCATCTTCTTCTCTGAAACCACTGAACAGATTTCAACCAAACTTGGCAGAAAAATAGGCAGGTGGTCCTTTACCAGATTTGTGAAATTGGTGCCGATCTGAAATTTAACATGGCCGCCAGGGGCAATTATGTGTTCTGATTGGTCCAAATTTCAAACATCTTCATGTCAGAAACTACAAAGTGGACTGAATTGTTACTTTGCAGAAATGATTGTTAGATGGTCCTGTACTTTACTTGTGAATCGTTTGCCGATGGGAAATTCAAAATGGCTGCCAAGACGAAACTTAGTTTACCATTGGACCCTATGGAAATTTCACATTTTCATCTTCTTCTCTGAAACCACTGAATAGATTTAAAGAAAACTTGGCAGAAATGTTACGCAGATGGTCCCTTACCAGATTTGTGAAATTGGTGCGGATCGGAGATTCAACATGGCCGCCAGGGCAAATTATGTGTTCTGATTGGTCCAAATTTCAAACATCTTCTTGTCTGTATCTACATAGTGGATTGAATTGTTACTTTGCAGAAATGATTGTTTCATGGTCCTGTACTTAACTTGTGAATTGTTTGCTGATCGGAAATTAAAAATGGCCACCTTGACGAAAACTAGTTGAACATTGGATCCAAAGGGAATTTCACATTTTCATCTTTTTTTCAGAAACCAGTATTGGACTGCTATTATGTTGAAAAACAAGCAGACAATTTTCAAGCAATGTGTTAAATCTTTGTTCACATTAACTCTGATTTGGCAATTCTAAGCCAGGTGAGCGATCACAGGCTCCTGGGAGCCTCTGGTCCTTTAGAAAATCCTTTTTTTGCTTTTCTTTGGGATTTTTCTGTTTGCCTCTGCATGCCTTTTTTATTTCATATAAAAATTAGAAACAACGTACTTGTTTACCAGATTTATGTACATGTATTCTGGGATTTCATATACAATTCATATATTTTATCCGATTTTCTCTATTTATGGTATTTCCATATAGCGATAACATCCTTTGACTGGAATTTATTTTAAGTTCACCTTTTACATTTTCATCATTTCTTCTGAAAAAGCTAGGCCAAACGGAACCAAACTTCACAGTAAGCATCTGGAGAAATAGTATACAAAGTTTCATCGATTCATCCTGATCTAACAACAAACAATCAATATTTGTATATATAACTTATCCATGTTTAAAATGGTATTTATTGGATATTGTTTGTAAAATAAAGGTCCACAGAATGTGATCTATATTTATTGTTAAATTTCTATTGTAGACAACTGACAACATGTTATCTCCATCTGGTGACCTTGACCCGACCTTGAGCCTGATTAAAGCACCAGTATCAGAATTGAAGAACTTTAAGGTGTTAGGGACTATAGACAAAGTTGTCCTGGTGATGGATAAGACCTCAGATGAAACATATGTTATCAAGGTTAACACATTAGTATTTTTATCTAATAAAGAAAATGTTCTCATAGTTAATTTAGTCAAATGTGTAACAGTTGCAAGTGTACAGTTTCTTTTAAGCTTGCTGTGAAGAAGTGTTTGTTTAATACAATATATGTAATTATGACAGAACATATATAGGATCAATGTACTAAATGAACTAAAGTGTACATTTATAATATTAAAAGGAATGAATTCAAGTGAGGCAGGCTTTTATTACTATCTTTCACTTTGAAATTCAAATATTATTATAATCGACAAATTAAGTTTACAATGTAAAATTAGAAACAGTAAAACTTAAAAAAGGACATGTATACCCTGTCAGTGACCTCAGTGTCCAGTCATGTTACACGGACATTAGTGGATAGTAGGACTAATTACCTTGTGTGGATGAAAAATAAATGATATGATAAAATAATAATTTCCAAGAAATTTTGATAAGATATATTTTTATTTAATAAGAAAAGATTTTTCTTACTAGAACTTGTAACTATGACAATTATTTTGTATATTTACAGACAATACATAAATCCAGTGTTTGTAGCAAGTACTGTCGGACTATCATGCCATTATCATGTTCATATATGGTCAATTTACATAAATTTTATGAAACAGAAAATGCTGTTTATTTACTGTTACAACATGCCACTGGTGGCAGACTGTGGAACTATATTGGGGAGTACTTACAATTTAATCAGAGTTATTCTTCTATTAATGTTGATAATATTCCTACCCCATCTTCAAATGTGTACTCTGGCTTTAATGTATATTCTGATTCTGCAGAAGTTGGGAAGGCATTAAAAATGACTCAACCAGATAATCAAAACATAGAACATCCAGTGGATTTAGTTTTAGATAATATTTCTTTTCAAAATCAGTTTGAAGCTAACAAACTGCCTGATACTGTGAGTGATATTAGTGATTTATCTGATGATAAAACTGGAAATGATAAGCCAGATTATAATCGTAATGAGAGTTTGTCGTCAGAAGAAAATCTAGATAATACCGACAACTTAGATTTTAATGATCAGAAAGAAGATGTATTTCAGGAATTATTACTCAGTAATCGGACAAACTTAGAAAATTTTAGTATAAACAGTGTTGACAGTAATGATAGTATGACAAGACCGAGAATGGATAGTTTTATATCTGATAATATTGAAAGTATTCCAGAAGAAAATGAACCTTCACCAACCCACCAATTGTACGGTACTCAACAACCAAACCACCTGACAAATAACTGTGATCAACCAACTAACTGTGATAGTGCATTAGTTAATGGACACCAGTCTAGTGATCAAAACGTAAATTCTGAAAATGGAACACATCGTAGTGACTCGAAAACGTCTTTAGATGAGGAAGCAGAAAGTATTGTTAAAAATGCTAAAGATTTACTGCGGACAGTAGAACGGACGTTATCACAAACAGATTCTGAGGTCAACAAATGTATTTACCCTGATAATGTAGAAAACAGAACTGTGTCTTCACTGACTAAAGACCAACTCAATGATAGTTGTGATACACTAACAGAACACGAAGAACCTAGTATATATGATGTAAATAGGTCATCTTCAGATACAAACAGTGATACAGAAAGTAGGTCACCAAACAGGAATTCTAGAAGAACTGGGACAGTGCAATCGTCATCATCAGAAACACTATCGGATAAAACAGGAAGTCAGAAGACTTCCAGGTCATCCACACTCACTGATCAAAATAGACCGAAAGTTCTCAAGCTTTCCAGAATGAATTCTAAAGAACTGAGTCGGTCTGCATCCTTTGAACATGAATTAAAGTCTCCACATTTAAACAGGCAGCGTACTCTGTCTGATGTTTTTAAACAAATGGACTTAGCAATGTCTAGTCCGGATCAGGTCAAGTTACCAGAGGCATGTATAAGACAGTGGATAGCAGAGATAGTTATAGCAGTGTCTCGTTTACACGCTGAAGGTTTGATTTGTAGGCAAGTATTTGGTAACCTGGTTTGGATGGCACAATTTGAGTGATATTTAAACATAGTTAAACAATTGTTGATAATCAGCATGACTTGTTAATTGAATTGTACAGACCACTTTAATGGCCTGTTTTATCTATTTAAAGCAATATTTGAGTATGGTTAACTGAATCAGATATCCTTATGATTGATCCATTGAAATAAATATTTTATAACATTTTTACAAGGTTATTTCAGATACAATGTATTTATTTATAAACTTGTCTAGGTCTGTCATCAAGAACAAATGTGTCTATCATTTTCTCTTTTACATGACAGAGATTTAAGACCAGATAATAAGAAACTGGATGAGAATTTTTTGTTTGGTTATTACAGAGAATTAAAACAAGACAAAATCTTTCTGAGTGAGAATGGCCATATTTTTTGTCTTATTTTTTTTTACATTACAGAGATTTTAGACCAGACAACATCTTACTGGGTGAAAACGGCCATATTTTATTATCTTATTTTTTTTTTTACATTAAAGAGCTTTAAGACCAGACGACCATCTTACTGGGTGAAAACGGCCATATTTAATTGTCAGATTTTTTTTACATTATGGAGATTTAAGACCAGACAACATCTTACTGGGTAAAAACAGCCATATGTTATTGTCATATTTTTTTTACATTACAGAGATTTAAGACCAGACAACATCTTACTTGGTGAAAACGGCCATATTTTATTATCTTATTTCTGCCAGATCAGCCTGACAGACCATGTTTTAAACACAGAAGCAGAAGAACTGTTTTATGTAGCTCCAGGTAAGTGATTGAACCAATCAGAACACACTCGTATATTTCCGTCATTCTTCGGAAATAATACTCGGAGGTAAGTGTATGAATATGAGCATAAATATGCTCAAAATGTGATGCGGTCGACACTGCACACATTTCCGCCTGCATTCGCATGGCATCAAGTTCCTACTCCAAAATCATTAAAAATACTATTTGTATAAAAATATAGGCATCTCATACTTTTGAAACAATATTTTCAATAAAATCAAATAAAATATACTAGATTTTGGAGCATAAATTTGCAATTGAAAAAAACTACAAACCCGATACGTCACAATAAGCATCTGATGTCATCATAACAAGAACGCCAAAAGGACGGCAAAACGCAAGTCTGTGATGTTTCTGGCAATCACATACGCTTCAGTTTTGAACAAAATAATTAAAAGGTCAGTCTGTTCAAGTTTTAAGTTGAACTGTTATGTGTTTATGTTTTAAATCGAGTTAAATCGCGCTCACATACAGAAATCATGGCTACCACTTAAGTCAGAGGTCACTTTAACAGATTTTATGACGGAAATGGCGGATGTGATCAGATTGTGATTGAACATGTTTTTAAGGATGTTTGCTACTGTCTTGTTTAATCCATTTCACAACCATAGACATTTTATCACATTAACCCCCCCTATTATTTTCATCTGAGAAATTTTAATGAAAATTTTTATAATTGTTGATATATATAACCGATAAAGCCTAAACCTATGAAAAATCAAGAGAAACCCTAAACATAAACTTAATATAGGACACAATGGAAAATTCCCTTGAAGGTATTTCTTATACCCCTGCTAACAAAGTTTTGTGGATATATAGGAATCATCCTCTCTGTCCATATGTCTGTCCATATACCTTGTAAGCCCATCTACTCCTAAACCATTCAATACATTTCAATAATACTTTACCTGAACATAAGTTTGCATATAAGAAATTTTTTCCAAAGGGAGATAATTCACTTTTAAAAAATGGGATAGGGAATATGGTATACTTTGTAAGTTTTGCTCAGGTTTGCTTTTTTTCTGCAACTTCCCTGTAATTTTGGAAAAAAATAGGAAGCGCCATGGGTCCATTGTAAGCATTGTAAGCATTGTAAGCATTTTATCTGTCGACCTTTACCAGACAACATGGCAGTCGAGGCTGAAATGTCTTAGTTGAGCATAGGACTGTTTAGTTATTATCTAGAAAAACTATGACAGATACAGATCTCTATCAAAAGCAGAAACTAAACAGAAAGACAACAACTAAAGTAAATCATGTTCTTACATCTTTTATCTGTTTATACTGAACCATCATTTTATCAGGTGATCCAGGGTTTCAAGAGCCTCTTGTTTTTTTCTTAAAGGGGAACTTATTTTTAAATGGCTTCCATATCTCATTAGCAAAGTCTTATATAAAAGTTTGTGAAGGGGATTTGCTGAAGGTAACATAATGTAAAAACATGATACTTAGTCACATCTTTTCTAGATGTTCCATTTACCTGCTTCAACAGTGAATATTTTAATTGGTAGCTCCAAATTCCAAAATTTTACATTCACCAGAAAGCCATGTAAAGACAGTAGTCATTCTGTTATATTACTTACAGAAGTGAATTGGTCACATGATAAGGTCACATGATAAGGTTTAGATGAATATATGATTTTATGTTTTATATTGCAGAAGTAAATTTGATTGGAAGTTATACAGAGGTGTGTGATTGGTGGAGTGTTGGTACCTTGTTGTATGAACTGGTCACATGTAGGGTTAGTATGTTTGTATTCCAAACATAATGTTAATTATCCATGTGATGAGAAGCCTTTTGAAAGGAATTATAAGAATTTATCTTTTCCATCCATCCAAGTGTTGCATGTAGAAATAGAATATCTGTATAAATAGGTAGTAAAATATATTTTAGTTCCTTAAAATAATGGATTTAATATTTCCATAATAATTCAATGGGAATTATTTCTTACCATTAACTTAGACATATCCATTCTGAGGTAACATCATGATACCTAAAGCATAGAAATCCATTTTCAGTCATTACTTGACTATTTTAGTTAACAGATCTTACAAATATCAATGTATCACCCTGAATTTTAAAATGTTTGTTGATCTACTACTTAGTGTCAAAGCAAGTCAGTCTTATTGTTAAAAATAGCAATTTCAAGAAAAGTTGTATTCAAATGTATGATTGGATCTTTTTACTTGGAATGTTTGACTTACCTTAAATGGACAAATCCAAGAAAAGGCCTAAAATGCCATGTGAGCTTTTGCCATCACTTTGTATCCGTCATTGATTGTCTTTCTTTGCTGTTTGCCCTTCCACAATTACAAAAAAATCTTCTACTAAACTTGTATTTGGCATACCGCCCACCTTCCAATATGGCCACTATTACTTAAAATAGAAAAAGGGGGTGGTATATTTAAAAAAAATATGTAACTACTGAGCTAATTACAACAAAACTTTGGAGGAATTGTCCTTACATGGTCCTCTAACAAAATTAGGTCTGGTATCCCTGCCCAACAATCAAGATGTCAGCCACAGACAGACTTATTTTGATGTAGGACCCTATAGAAAAATAACTTAAAAATCTTCATGTCTGAAACTATTATAAATGGTCTCTTGATGGTCTGGCATCCCTGACAGCCAACATAGCTAAACTTAGTTTAACATACTTAAATATGGAAAATTAACTTAAAAATCTGGAACTACGGTGCCAATCACAACCATACTTTGGTTAAAATGATCCTAGTGGTCCTCTACCCAAATTGTATCTGGCATCCCAGACGACTAACCAACTAAATTTAGAACAATAACATATTTATTGTATTAATAATTAGTTTTACTAACTTTTACATAGGATCTTATGAGAAATTCCCCCAAAAATCTTCTTTTCTGAAACTTCTGAGCCAATTGCAACCAATTTTTGGTGGAATGGTCCTTTAATGGTCCTCTGCCAAAATTATGTCTGGCATTCCAGACCACCAACCAAGATGGCCACAGCTTTCTAAATTTGTTAAATATTAGACCATAAGGTAAAAATACTTGTCAGAAACTACTCTGCCAGTTGCATATGGTTCTTTGGAAGTCTTGACCAAAATTATGTCCTGCATTGAGTTGTTTTTCAATTTTTACTTTACTCTGGTGGAATGGTCCTGAAATGGTGTTGGCTGCCCTAGCAGATCTTAGTTGAGCATATGTCCTTTGGCAAAATTTATATTCTTCTGAAATTATGTTCTATATCCCTGCCTCAGCTAAACTTGTTGTAAAATAGACTCAAAGAGAAAATCACTTATAATCTTCTTGTGTGAAACTACTGAGCCAAAATTTGTACAATCAGTGAGGAGTCTATGTGGGGCTAGTGATACCAGCTTTTGGGAGCCTCTTGTTTATGGCGAGAAGCAAAAAAAAGGCAAATTTAAATAGTTACAGTCATAGTTACAGATGAATTATTATTTGGAATATATAACCAATTTTTCTAATGTTAATTTTAATTTGCTAATACTTAAAGAAAATGAAATGGACTTTTAAGTCTTAGATATAAATCTGTATCAAATGATGGAGTAGATATATACATGGGAGGACAAATATTTACTTTTCCTTTGTAATATTTGTTGTATCTTAATACATTTTGAAAGATAATGCTTATTTTATGTTCTTAGTTCATTGTATCAAGAACTAAATTACACAGAATACAAGTAAAAAATTTGTGTGAAAAAGGCAACCTGTTAAAATAAAATAATTGCATCATGAAGAAATTGCATATAAGCAGTAAAACCTACACTGTTAAGAAGATTGAATATGTAATTTTCATTTAAAGTGATTAGCTTTTTATGAAAATAATACTTTATTTTTTTGCAAAAAATGCAATATCAGTCAAATGTATTTCAGCACCAACAGTGAGCTACGTAGACCATGGTAAGCCACCAAATGACATGTTGATTGTTTTTATTGCAACATGTAAAGTCACTAAATTTCTGCTATAAAAATAACAGTTGTCAAATGAAATAACCCCCCAAACTACCAACTAATGTTAAACTGGCTATTTTACAGAGTTTAAAAAGTTGTCACCCAGGAGGGATAACTCGACACACCCAGTTACACATGCCCAGCAGC
>JAULBM010304316.1:0-14552 GCA_032357055.1 Geukensia granosissima
TGCCTATTCTTTCCCCGGCACAACCTTTGAGAAGGGGAGTTCGAGTATTTATACATCCCGCTCGAACTAACGGACCCACCTTTAGCAAGGGTTCTACCTGCTGGCGTAGAAACCGAACGGCTATTTCTATACCCCGGCCGCCCTCGGGGGCACGCCCTCGACGAAGTGACCCAGTGGCAACCAGCCCTGCTGTGTGTGTTGAAGTAGGACGCGGCCATGAAAATCACTTCAAAGCGGAACCGGTCTGCTTTGTTCGGCACCGTGGCCCTGAAAAATGCCGCTGTAGTAAAACAAAATCAGCAAGTTACAAATAGTCATTAAGCCGACGCCATTTATATACAACGACAGTTCATCAAGTCAAATAAGATACAACAACTCAACCTACCCTCCTGACCAAATTATTCCAACCAACGTTCCAACGACAAGTTACACAAATACCTTAAAGTTCAACTAAGGACCGTCCGACTGAGAGCATTAATTTTCTGTGTAGAATGTTAAAAACCATCAACCACCAATATTTTCATTATCAGTAAAGCTTTACTGTTGGGATTCAAGGATTGATTTAGATAATTCAAAGATAACAATTATATAACATGTGTACATGTTTCTTAATTTCAAATAAATCAATGGAGATGCTGTAACGATGTTATAGTTGAATGTCGTCAATATAAAGGCTTATGTTAGGTACACTTTTGTATTCATAGTTCCATGTACCTCCAAAGGACACGACTTACCAATGTAGATTATTTAAAGTACCCAAAAGAAATAGGAAGTATCACATGATAAGGGTAAGTTGATGTTAGATTTTCATAGTATGTATTAGCAAACCGTATACCAAAATTTAATGCTTACAAAGTTTCATCAGCGCGAAAACTTCATAAACTTGGGAAAAAATGTTAACAAGAAAAATAAAAATAAACTGCGGTAGTGTAAATTTTTGGTTAAGAATCTTACATTTTCAAAATATTCAACTGGATTTTAAATATATGCCGAAACACTGACTACGTCAAACGAATTAAGGCCAACTGTCAATCTATCAACTTAATGGTGAAAAAACAAAGGTACCAAAAGACACGCAACATTTCAATAAATACTATACTGACATTTTTAGCTCGATCAAAATCAACCTCATGAAAACAAGGACAATTTCTGTTGATCTGGAAGGGTTATCGACTTACGCTCACCTCAAATTACCCGTCGTTTTTCTCCTAATGTCCATTACAGTTCCTCTAAAAATGGATTTTTCCGCCTAGCAACTTTATTTGACATCCAAACTTCTTCAATTTTGGTCGCGATAAAGATAATAATGAGACGTACCTTATTCCACTTTTGCTTTTAAAAGATTTTAATTTTTTTTTCCATTATAACTCAATGAGTAATATTTTTTACCGTTAACCTGGACAGGGGATCGAGATACGTAATCAAGCAAATCAACATGAAATTCATTAGCACTTCAGTGGTGAGTTGATCATCTTAATGCATGTAATGTACACATCATCAGAATATCAACATTTCGACTTCGTAATGCCAAAGCAAACACGTCTTGGTAAAAATTCAATATTTTTATTAAGTTACAACCAAAAAATTAGGCAATTCTTAGTATAGTTGCATTCGAGTAGACTGCATGTAAAAGTGCGACTTTTTAACCTGTTTTAAGCCGACTACTCTAAAAATGGGTTAACCCACAATCTATTTTTTCGATTTTGCTTTAAAAATCACCATTTTTATGTTAAGAGAGAAATAAATGGCTAGATATGATCAACATTTGGCGTTCTAGTTACCGACGTATCATGATTAAAAAGCGACAAAATTTTCTTATATAACATTATGCAAATAAACTCGACAGCTTCATTTTCATTATTTTAAGGAACTGAAATTGACTTTAACATGGTAAGATAAGACATATATATAATGACAAAATTTCATGAAGGTGCAGAATGTTTATATCTCTTCTTGATATTTTAAGCCATTTTAATATAATTAATTTTTATTTCTCAAACTTTTACCCATCAAAAATGTCAAAATTTGAAAACAATTAATTGTAGCATTTAAGATCAAACGATGAAAAGTGTGAATCAGATAATCGGGTGTATTGGAATTGTGTATTGTTCAATACACTGTAAACATCAGCAGAATAAACGAAATTAAAAAAAATTATAAAGAGACAATAGCATTCAGACAAGCTTATGACGGAAAAACTACGATGCGGGTGAATTACAATTAGGAAATAAATATTTTAAACAAACACATGCCGATAAACTAGTAAAAAACAAAATTTTGATCATTGCCCAATTGTAAATTTTTCGTTTATGTCCAGTAACATTCCATCTGCACCTGCATACGGAGTGTATATTTCTTAGTTGGTACGCTACTCCAGAGCATGTGCTTCCAATAAGGATTTATTGATGGAGTGTTGCTTCTAAAAAGCAGGCTAATGATCCAAGGGTTTCTTAATGAAACATTAAAGTCATCACTCTGGAAATTTTTCGGACGCCATCATGATTTTGTTGACCGGTACGAAATATCCATTTCAAATTGATACATGTAATGAATATCTTCCCACTATCATGACAACGAATCCGTTCCTATACTGGTTGTGAGTAACATCGATTGCGACTTTACACTAGTTTTGTCGACTGAGTAACACGACGAGTGACACTATTGGAACATGATTTGCCAACCCTTCGGTAGCACCTGAACTCAACCCAGTTTTCAGGGATCATGTAATTCTAGCTATATGTTTCAGTGTTTCGTTCTGATTTCCTAGTTTGTCTTTCGTTTCTTTTTTGTTGGCCACAGTCTTGTCTGTCTTCTGATTTTTCTGTTTATGTCTGTCCATTTTGGTATCTTCGAAATATTTTTTCAAGAAATATAACTTACAATAATTGAAACGCGATCAAATTTGAGTATGTCCAGTTTAAAAAATCACAATCAATTTCAAGCAACAGCTCCTAGCATACAAACATTGCTGTCTATACCCATGCTATTATTACGGCACGGTTACAACCTAAAATAGTTTTTCCTATGACGTATACGTTTTCTAATATAAGTTTTCAAGCTGAGAGGCTTGGAAATTTTTTTGATTTAAATATGACAACCCTCTTAGTTGTGCCAGAATGAATTTCAGACTGCATTTGTATACATCATTACAAATTAACTATCAGCAATGTATATGATGACATAGGTTATTAGTAGACAGTTTAAATAATTTTATATCACAAAAAATTTCGTTTGGTATAAATAATTTTGAAACTTGGAAAAGGATTCCTCTACCATTCTAATGTTTTAGAATGTAATTGTAAAACCTTAATTCACGGTTTTAATAAAATTTACTAGTTCATATTTTCTACGGTTTGAGCCGATAATCACGCCTGGAAATGAGAATCACGTCCACCACATTTTAGTATACAACTGTCCAACATTAACTGACGCAGATGTTGGAACTGTATATGAATGTTATGTAAATAGACCAAAACACATTGATTATTGCAATGATCCAATTATTGCATGGGCCGTAGGAGGAGTGGTAAGTAATTAACTAAGACAATGCAGCATTGCACTCATAATCTGAAATCATAGATAGCCATCGTTCGTCTTTTATAGCCTTCTTATAAACAACACTGACTTGTTCAACTGCAGTAAGAGACAGTTGTACGTGTTGGGTATCTATTAAACGTACCTGACCTTAAACAAAATATTTCATTTCGCCTTCATGGGCTTTTGACTTTGACACATTGATTACTTAGGTTAGGCATTGTTTATTTACGGTTCATTTCTTACAAGAAGTCAACAAGTCTCAAAACTAGAATCCCAACATCTACGGTAAATAAAATTTGTAGTTACTAGAAATGATCTAGATTTGAACGACGTTTGTGGTGTATATGTTTTATATTTTATGTGCTTATGAAAAGAAAAGACTGCACTCCAACCGCGAGAAAAAACAGAGTAAATTACAAATCTAGAGGTCTCCACAAGCCCTTCAACAAGGTTGAATAATGCGTTTTTAAAATAAAGCTTATAATATCCTTTTAGTTATTTAATGTTATTTGTTCACAATTTTTTCAATAGATTAGTTCGGTTGACGTGTTTTATGACTTGTTTGACATTTTGTACTTTGGGTACCTTTTACAGCTGCCGTTATGATTTATATATGGACTCGGGTTCATTATAAAGGCCTTAATGGGGCCTGCTTAAGTTAAAATTGGGATGCAATTTGGTGGATGGCTGTCTCATGAACACTCATGCCACAATTTCAAATAGCAAATCGACTTTTTCAGTAATTTCTCGTAAATATACGTATAATATCTGCAAAATCTCTGATTTCCTAGTGCACTTTACCTTCTTTATGTTTTAATCAAATATAACTTTAGTTATTTAACATTGGTAAACCTGATTTTGAAACTACTTTGTCAATAACTATGCTGATGAACCAAAGATTCTTGAGGATATTCACTTGGCCAGTTGACTTTTCTGGCATGCATTTGAGCACATGTTATTTTAAGAAATACCCAGGAATATTTAAAATTCCTAAGCTCTGAAATAAGGTAGAAGAATTCATTCCTTTGAGTGCATATGGTACATGCCGTTCACCATTAGATGATGCTGCGGTCTTATGATAACACTATTTCACAACGTGTGGATTTCAAATTAAGTTAGAAAAGAAAGTCAATGAGGAGAGAATTTGTTTGTAACTAGTTTTCCAAATATTAAGTTAAAAATTTGAAATTTCATATGGATTTAAACAACGGGAAACGACAAATCCAATTATTGCCAAAAGCCATGCAAGCATGAATCGCCACCTAGACAGGTTAAAAATAATTTTTGCCTTTCATTTAAGTGGTATACCTGTATAAAAATAACTTATTAAAGATATAAAGACTGTTCGAAGGCATATGTATGAACCGAAACTGTATTGTTAGTCCAGAGCCGTAAACGCAGTAATTTCAATGTTGAGGTCCATACACTTGCCCCGAGTACAGTCTTTATACCAATAGGACGCTCTTATGATGTTACTTTAAAGTATTTTTCATTTGAAGAACTTCTAAAAATATTTTAACTGGATTTCCTTCCTATATCCTGAATTTGATAAGCATTGATATAATTGTTTTGTTCTATTGTTTTTCTCCAAAATAATTGATGAATCAAATAAAAAAGGGTTCAGAACCAAGAGGACACAATTCTCCTTAATGAATACTAATTAAAATTAATCCAAATCATCCGTACGTTTAAAAAATGGAGGAAATAACTCAAATAAATCCGAGCAGTCAATATTTCATCATGCGGTAGATCCACATACCTGATATAGTTAATTGTTGTTTTAGAAAATGACCTCTTTTTTATCTTTTATTTTACTCATCTCAGCAAACTAAATCAGAAAATACAACTTTTCATGTTTTTTTTTTTTTTATTTAGAGTAAGTACATGATTTTGCAGTGGTTGGCATGGTTGCATTGTTGATTTTATTTGAGATTCGTCTAAATTAAAATATTTTACCTTTACAAAGGTCATGATAAAGCAGTTATTTCTTATTACTCACAATATTATCCCATTTATACCACAAATATTTTTGTGAAAATGTAGCGTGTGTAAATTAACATTATCAATGCTTTGTATATTAAACATGCGATTTGATTGATATTGAAATATGGAATAAACTTCTGTGTTTGTGCATTTTTCCCATCGGCATCAAACTTGGATGTCATGCCTATAAAATTTGTGACGAAACCCAATCATAATCAGCGTTAAATGCAATGCTGCTTTAGATATATATATATAATGTTATACCTCATCTAGAAATGTCGTTTTGTGATTGGATAAAAAAATTGTTAATTGACTCTATCTTTTAAATGTTTCGCATATTTTAAACAACAGGTATTTATGTTCAAACTAAACGATATTGTATTCGTTTGTATTAGAATGTAGAGAACAGTTTTATATGAATATTTGCCGGCATCAAATTTGATTTGATGGTCGGAAATACTGGCGTCGTGAGTTTACTCAATTTCCGACCATTGAATTTTCATTTGATGCCGGCAATTCTTCAAATGCAATAGCGCTAACGTCTGAATGAATCATGACGGAAATTCTTAGTTCAAACGTTAACACAAAGTAACGTGACCGAGTTATCTTAAATAAAAAAAGGAAAAAGTAACTTACCGCTGCTTTCATTTTAGGCTTACAATTTTCCATCAAATGCTGGCTTTTCATTTAATACTCCAGAAGATCCCCAGTACCTTGTTATGGAAGTTCACTACAATAACCCAACTCAGATAAAAGGTAAACACGTAAATTGTATTCTCACATGTGTTAAACAGCAAATAATACTTTTGCCTGTACCAAGTCAGGACCATTGCGGTTACCAACTTTCCTGTGGTGTGATACCTATTTTGCCGTATGTCTTATGGACTTTGATTTGTTCGGTAATTGTGTTATACACTTTATTTTCAAATCAAATCAGATCAAAATATTGGTTTAAAATTCCAAGTTCAAATAACATTCGTCGTTCAATAACATGTATATTCATGTTTTGTATGCAGTAACATTTCCCTTGTGGGACCATTATGAAACAATAAAATATTCTATTCTATTCTATTCTATTCTATTCTATTCTATTCTATTCTATCGTTTAAGAATTGTAAAAGTTAAAGTAAGCAATCAATTAATGCCTTGGTGTTTCATACATTTTCATTTGATCCCTTAGTATACGTGGTATATAGGCCTGGTTTATATTTTGACGTGAATGAGGTGTGAGACGTCATTAATTATCTTTAGCAGTAATTAGATCAATCGTGATCTTGCTCGTTCATCAAAATAATAAAACTCGACGGTACGTCTATAAATAAAATTCCGTCCGTCCGTCCGTTTGTGCGTCCGTCACCCTCTCTATTAGCACAGAGTCGGAGACAAAGTTTTGCCGTGAGGGGCAAGGTGTAAAATTTGTGGAAGAATCAAGTTATGACATATTCTGGAAGAACGTTATTTACGGCTCAAAAATATATTTGTTGCATTCGTATGTGAATTCTGATGCTCGTGTCGAAATGAAAGTAAAAATCCACGTACTCAAATCAACAGAGTTTTTTCGTTCATTAATTATCGAAGTTTGTCCATTTTTGTGGTTTGTGTTTGATATGGTTCCCACATAATTGGAGGAACAACAATATTTGATTTACTGGCACAATCTATGCGGTCTTAATTAAATATTGCATCGTCCACTTCCGGTAAAATAGTGCGCATTTAACTATCTCTATTGATCAATATTTTGCGATGAAATTTCGTTTCTTCACTACAGGTATAGTCAGAAATAACATATATATTGCAAAAAATACTTAAATACGAACACAGAAGCAAACTAGGTAGAAACTTGAGTAAGAATATATCGGATCGTTTGTACTGGAATACTATTGGGTTGATTGATTGATTGTTGTTTAACGTCCAGTTGCAAATACTATTGGGCAATTTAGACACACCTTTTTCGTCTCCTCCATTTCCCGCCAGAAAGCTTAGTGCTTGTTAAAATACCGGATAATAACATAACGAATGGATATGTTCAGGTTACCGCATAGCTCACTGAGCAATGCACGATTCGGTGATCGGTCTTCACAATGAATTTTTGGGAAAATATTTTAATTTGGCGTTCCAAGACATCATTTTCTACCCAAATAAGTTTGAAAGACACCTTTCATCATATAATATGTCTCAGATTTTATGGTCTCCACCATGAATTGGTTGGTCGCTATGGTATCAGCTTATCTCAACCAGTTGTGTACCTGTTACCGGTAAACCTCTTCCTGGGTTGACGAAATCTGAAATAAGAGCAACTTCCACGCTAGGGGAAAAATTGGCTTCTTTCTCAATTCTCATATATGAGTATTCATACATCGAAGCGTCTCTGCGACGGGAATTGGGATAAGCGTTAAAGGATTCCATGACGGGTGTCGCGCGAGACAGGAATGGTTAACCCTTCCGGAGCATCTGATCCTACTTCTGTTTTGTAAAGGCGTTATTGGAGTCAAAGCCTTTGCTCTTCTTGTATCCTTAAGTTTGTTTCGAGTGTATCATGTCTTTTTGTGCTTCCCAGTTGATTCGATACTCTCGTGCCTGCATGTTCAAATTATCAGGATTTTCTGAAGGGAGCATTGCTGTTGTCGCATGAATTACTACAAGTCTTACAAGATCACCTTTGTAGCTATTTGCTATTTCGATTAATTCATTGAAACTTTCTAAAAACTTTTGATCTCGGCCCCTAATGTTTTGCTTCTAATGTTTTTGATGAGAGGTTATACCTTGAAATATGGAGATAACATATCGAAATTTACCATATATTGGCAAGCATATTCAACATTGGTAAACTGGTATATTGAAACCATTGGGCCGATGTCTGTGCTACTGGACCAGAGGTCCAAGAGGGTATTTACCGACCCTGTTGTCATAAATTTAATCATGTACTTGTATATTTTACAGAAATTTCCAGCAATATTATAAATTCTAAGCTCCGACGAACCGGTCTGGTGTCTTGTATTGCACATGAAAGATTCCAATACCGCTCGAGTTGACGGTCTATTTCGGTTTCTTTGGATATACATTTTATGTTCATCATTTTACAATGACTAAATCTCGATCCTCCTATGTTTTGGTTCTAATGCTGCTGATAAGAGGTCATTCCTTGAAAAATATATACAGAATTCACCGTTTATATTCAACATTTTGATTTCCTGTAGCAATTAACAACGCACCAAATGGCGCATAGATTAAAAAAAAAAGATATGCTAACCTCTGACGTAAACCGATATTAATGACGAATATTGCACATGAGAGTTTCCATTCATTTATAATTTATATAAATTCCATTAATTAATATCGAAATCATAAATGTGCTTTAAAGTTAACAACAATTAATAAGTACACACATCCCAAGAGGTAGTAATTATCACGATAAACACAACTTTATTGGATTATCTACTCTACTTCGGAAAAGTTTTCAATACAAATTTCTCGACGAACGAGTGACTTAGAATCGTTCTCCACCCAGATGTACGGGGAACGGTCATAATAATTTACTCCGCATTAAAGAGGCGTTAGTTAAAATGAGCTTCACACAGTCTTTTTAATTTCGCGTAAAAGCATACTTTTTGCATTGGTTAAGAATTTTATTTTCATTCAAAAGCTGTTAAAATTATGAATTCCAACATTTAGCCCCTATAGATAGCGTACCGGATAAAGGTTCAACAACACACGTCACAATTCCACCCACTACAATCTTTGCCTCTAGTCAGCATATATCTGACACGTGTTGTTATTTCATGTTTGGGTTTGCTTATTTGTGTATTTTATTTTTGTCGCTTATTGAATAGTCATGGTTCTATTCGCTGTGCACCACAGGCATTTGTATCTATTATTCTAATGTTTGCTATCCACTTCCAAACCTAGACTGGTTCTCTGACAAGATAAATCTTGCCCTATTACCCAAGGATACAAACAAAAGCTAAAACCCTTGATATTTACCATACTAAATTCAATGCCGCCTTTCATTGAGATTATTTTGGCTTTAAGGCATTCATTTAGCTGAAAAGGTTGGTTTGTTACTTGCAATGTCAACTTACAATGTGGAGAATGTGTTGTACTTCAAATGTTAAGATATTTTGTAAAATAGAGTAAATGTTGCGTGATTGCTTTAAAACAAAATACAAGACTAAAATTTATGATTAAGGTTAAAAGATTGCCACATTTCAAGAGTAAAAACAAATCAAACATGTAAAATTAAAATGTACAACAGAAGAAAAATAAAACTTTTGTTCCCAAATATTCGACCAAAATTAAGATCTTGTCAAGGAACAAGATAAGATGAAAATGAATAAAACATGGCTTCAAGCCTGACACGAACTCACTCTTGTCTCTAGTTTACAAGAATTATTCTTACACACATTAAAATAAAATTTCTAGACAATTAACCAAAATATGACTTGTTAACATTAAATATCTGATATCGGGTATAGAAAGAGATGTACGAATTTATTTTAGCTAAGTATTATTATTTATACCCAAGTTTAGCCTTGTAATGATTGTCAAAGGGACATGTTATATTTTCTTCGAAAACTGGCATTTTTTTACTAAAGCAATTTTAAACAATAATTCACCAAATATAATTTTGAAAGCATTAATGCACTGAAATAGATCTTTAGGCAATAGAAATACTGAATAGTTGGGGAAAGGCAACATAGCATTTTGAAAAAGAAATATTGTAAATTCACATTTTTTCGAAAATTCAAGAAGGAATCCGGACTATTACAGCTGTTGACTCAAAATTTTATTCCTTTTAAACAATTTCTAGCAATTAATACTATTATAGGATATGTATTAGGTTTCTTTGATATACATTACTGGTATTGAATAAATGGGATTCAATTTCTGAGGGATTGGGTAAAATTTTCATAAAATTTGGAGGTGAATATATGCATGTTTCTTGGGCTTATATGACGCTTTATATAAACCAGGTTTATAGTATAATTAATTAATTGAAAATGGAGAAAAACTGAAAAATCTGAAATTTCCAAAATCCTGCTTTTTTTCTTTATTTCCCTCAAAAACAAGTAATAAACAACACAGATGTATTAACGTTTAATGAACTTCAATTTTTCATTAAACATATACACATAGTGCATCAAAACTCATCAAAAACTTATAGTGTTAAAGTTGAAAGGCAAACAATCGAGTTTTCCGGATTGAGGATGGGATAAGAGTACCATTTTATTCTTTACAACAGCACCGTTTAGTTTGATTTATTGCAAGTTTACATGTATTTTAATGTCCGTAAACTTTAAATAACTTGTGAAACGAAAATAGGCAAATGCAACATGATGAAATACAAAAAACACAGCCAAATGTGCCACGCATGAATTTAATGCGTAAAATTTTTCGTATCATTTTACACAAGTGACATATGAATTTCGTGTGAAAATTTTATCATGTCATTTTGACATGAAAAATACACACGAAATCCATGCGATATTTTTTCGTGTCATTTTCACACGTAAATATTTTGATGTGAATTTGATGCGAAATTTTTTTAGATCAAATTCATGTTATATAAAAACGTGATATTTCATGCAAATAATAATCTTCACATAAACAAATGTTGAAAAATTCCACTTCACATGCGAAAAAAATTTCTTGCGAATTTGACACAAAAATGACATGAATTTCATGCAAATTTTTTCGCACAAATTACATGCATGCGCTGCTCAATCTGTTATTAAATCGTGCGAAAATTTTCCCACAAAATTCGTGTCAATTTCATTCGAAGTTTATGCGTGGTACTTTTTGCTGTGAAAAAGCATGACTATATTGTGGTTGTGAACATTTAAAATATGAAAAAAGGGTATAAATACGAATTTAAAAAGTTGGTGATGATGGGTCCTATGTATGTAGACCCCACAGACTATTGTATTTGAGATGGTAGAAACAATCATATTACCATGCAAACCAAAAATAAGCCTAATACGGTAAAATGAATAATAAGTTTTTGTCCGCAAAGCAAAGAAAAACAAGCATGACATCAATCCCAGACCCCTCTCCAGAAAATCAAATGGTTTGTCCCTGACTTACTGGCATTGCAATGACTTTCTACAAGCTCCGCGTGTTGACAAGCTTGATGATTTGCAAACATGAAAAATTTGAAAATGCTGCGAAGATGTGTTTATTTATTTATTTATTTATTTCACACTGACAATCAGTAGATACATGTAAATTAAACACTTAAAAGTCTTGCGCGACTTTTTCCCTGTGTGTATTAAGTCTTTTTATTTTGCTTATTGAAGTCTTCCACCACGATTTTGAAACAGCAAAAAAATAAGTTTTCTTAACATCTTCTGCAGATACTTTCCATTAGATTTTCAATAAATAAGATTGTGACAGAAATTTTAAAAAGTAGATTGGATTGTAATGTCAATAGTTTGTGGTCACCTAAATAAACGTTAAATGAATAAAATATCCCATTATTTGATCCGATAACTGTAAGTAGTTATCTATAGGTATCTATAAACCTGTTTGGACCATTAGTTTTCTCTATACGTAGGCTGTGACATCGCAAAAGGTTTTCGACGTTTTGAACAAAATGAAAGTGCCCGAAGGAGACAACTTCAAAGATGAATTGGTAGAACAATGTATTGACCAATTTGCTATTTATTTCATCTGAGAAACGATTAAACCATGTATTAACTGAATTTCTTTTCAAATAAGTCAGGTTTTTATATGTTACAATAGTCCAAATATGATTTCTAGTAATGGACTGAATCTGACCAGGATGAAGCCCAGGAGAAAACAATAGACGCTTGCGATTAGTCAAAATTAGAAACCAAACTGATGAATAATAGGACTTGTTTATGGGTATTAAATAGAAAACAGGGGTAATATGAGTATTAAATAGAAGACAGGGGTCTAATCATCTCACAAAGTAGAAAAATGGTGACTACGGAAATTGCTGAAAATGCATGTTTGCCTCTTTATGACCACTTTATATCCGCATCAAACTGCCAACACTTTTGTTTCTTTAGTAATTTGAAGTTCACTATGTCTATATAGGTGTAATTTAAGTTTGGAAGGTGTATTAGGATTCATACCAAAGTAGGGGACCCCACCAGGGAATAACATTTCGAAATAATTACGTTCTTTGTACCAATACAAAATGATTAACATGGATACTGATATTTTAAATTAATGATCCAGCAGTTTTTGACAACAAACACATGAAATGCGATTAGTGTCATTGCCTTATTTCCACCGTTAATTCAGAAATTACTGTGATATTTAAGCCATTACAAACCAAACTGTTTGGAAATCAAAATAAACAAAGGCTGTTCTGGTAAGCTGGTATGAACACGGATCACAGGTGGGTCCAAAATTACAATGAGCAAATGCCACGCTGAAACACGAAAGACTGGTATTTCAAATTAAATCAGATCAAATTATTGATTTAAATTTCCAAGTTCAACTAACATTAGAGTAGCTGTGTATTTCCCAGCTACCAGGATGTGTTCGTGGTATCGTATAAGAATTGTAATATCAATTGATGCGTTGGTGTTGCATTTTTTACATTTGATCCCTTGATATACATGGTATATACCTGGTTCAGATGGTAAGAGATGTCATTAATTAACTTTAGCATTAATTAGATCTATTGTGATCTATCTCGTTAATTAAAATAATAAAACTCGACGGTACGTCAATAATAAAAAATCCCGGAAAATTAAAATTTAGTGCCTGAAATTGTTCAGGCGAATGAAAGAATTTTCACAATTATAAAATGAAGTGGAAACACTTTCGGGGATATTGTCTTGTTCGTTCGTCCGTCTGTCCGTTTGTGCGTCCATCACCCTCTCTATTTGCCTAGAATTTCTCCTCCATTATGATTTTAATGGTTTCAATCTTGTTGCTGTGGATATGCAATACTAGTAAACGTTTGGAATTATGATTTAGTTCAATGCGCTTAAACAAGGGTCCGAAATTGGTCAAATACTTTTTCAACTCTGTTGACTTCCACATTTTAAATTTTGGGGAGTTTAATTTTGGCATAGGATGATTGTTTAAAGCATGCAGATGCAATAACTCAAAATTTTTATTTTAGTTCAGGGGTCCAAACAAGGGGCTCAGCACGGTCAAATAGTATGAGGAAGAGAAAGAAAAGCGAGCCAACACCACAAACACTGTCGAATAAAACCTTCATCAAATGAACAGCGTACATGTCCCAGGACATGTCCGTTGTTTTAGATTAGAATAAAGAACAGTGTTAGTTATCAATTGGTTAATGCGTTGGTGTTTTCAGTTGAGTGGATTTGGATTTTGAAACATGCAAGGGGCCCAAGGAGGCCGAATACTTATTTTACCCATTTATAAAATGAAGTGGAGACATTTTCATCCTTCCACGGTTCCGAGTTAAATATTCTAATACTTGAGCATTTTTAATATATTTAATATACCACTCCAATGGACTGAAAGGACTCGAATTATTTTTAGGCATTTTACTTACACTGAGTCTTGGTACTATTTAATAGAGTGATTGGATTTATAATGTAGATGCGCAGATTTCGGTCCAGAGTTTCAAACAAGGGCTCAAAAGGCGTCAATTTATTATTTTAGGCATTTAAAGTCCCTCTAAATTTCGGAGATAACGGTTCTAATACTTGATTTTAGTCTAGATGTTCAATAAGCTTCAATATTTGAATGTTGGTCCATGGATTCAAATAAATAGGTTTTAATACTTGCTTTTAGTCTAGATGTACAATAAGCTTTAAAATTTGAATGTTGGTCCATGGATCCAAATATAACGGTTTTAATACTTGCTTTTAGTCTAGATGTACAATAAGCTTTAAAATTTGAATGTTGGTCCATGGATCCAAATATAACGGTTTTAATACTTGCTTTTAGTCTAGATGTACAATAAGCTTTAAAATTTGAATGTTGGTCCATGGATCCAAATATAACGGTTTTAATACTTGCTTTTAGTCTAGATGTACAATAAGCTTTAAAATTTGAATGTTGGTCCATGGATCCAAATATAA
>JAULBM010304327.1:0-14552 GCA_032357055.1 Geukensia granosissima
AAATTTTAAACAACGCACAAACAAATTTTTAAATGATGTTGAAGGAGTGTAACGTTTCTTTTTTTGACTAGTATATATTTTAAATGCATAAAAACAAAGTTGTCTAGATATAATATATGTATGAGATCTTAGGCTCAATCATGATAAAGAGACTGGTGATTTTAATGAAAACAGGACACAAATCCACTTTAAGATCCGTTGGTATTGCAATAGGCTTCTGGAAATCTTTGAAAAATATAATCCCCATTAAAACCGATTCTTAATTTGTGCTTTGGTTCAGTATTTACGGACATTATTTTACAGAGCAACTATAAGGCAAAATAGGCAGAACGACTGAGAGTACCTTATCAACAAAAATACACCAAACAGAAATACATGCCTCTCAAAACGGTATGTCATCATACACTTATTTTGACGATTTAATACTTTGTTGTAAATAAACGTTTAGCGAGAAACACAAGATGAATGCAATGCCAAATCGATTAATATTTGTGTAAAGAAGCGATAAGTTTATTTATATCTGTTACAACAAAAAAGTTTTAGTGCCTTAGCTTGACTACAACGTCGAACTTGTACCTTTTTGTGGATAAGTTATTGAAAGAAACAGTTTATAATGTTTAGTAGACCGTGTTGCTAAATCGTACATGAATATTATAAAGAAGAAAATCGACGGCTGAATCCATGTCCTATGAGGTCAAACAAGTATTATTTATATAGGATTTATCGATAAAAAGAAATCATAATAAAGGCAACATTTGTACGAAAAACCAGACCTTTTGAATGAGCATTTGATTAATTAAGCAAACTTTTCCTTAACAAGCTTGTGTGGTAAAGTGTTATAAAGCGTAGAAAAAAACATAACTGTCTGTTTTGTAAGTGTAGGAATTTGGAGAGACTTTAGTTGTCTGAAACATCTAGTGAAATTTTGACACGCCAGAAGTAGTTGACAGATTTATTATAGAATTTAACAATGAGAGTTTTGATTTTAGTTAGGTCAATTGTTAATGTAATTAATTGTTAATATAATTGAGACATTAATGGTAGTGTATTTATTTGAAGCAGAAGTGAACCGGAATGCGTTCAGAAAGCCAATAAATTGTAGAAAGTTTCATACTGTCAAATGCAGCCTTTAACTGAATGTTCTTTAGCGATCTGTTTTATCAAGTTTATAACTTGGAAAACTTTGAAAATATGAATGTCATTGGCGAGGAATCTATATAATACTTTCGTAAGACAATTGCAATGCTATTGGCTCTCCTATCTACAAGAAAATCACATATATTTTATGAAGTTATTTAATTTTGCGTTTTAATCTGGAAGCAACATGAGATGTGTATTTATAGTTCGTTTCATAATGTTTAATACGAATATTTATTATTTCCATTATTTTATTCATGTACTGTTAAGGTCTTTATTATAAGATTTATCAGATTTTTTTATCCCTTTTGCAATCTGCGAGTAGAAAGTGTTCGATAAGATCGCGACATTCGGTTAAATTCACAATCTTGGCTGCAGGGCGATATTTAGGGCACTTTAAAAGGAAAGCAATAACCTCTCGGTTTTGACTATGTTGAGGTCATCAGTAATAACATGACCAAAGGGTTCATATTTGTATTTTGAACAAAACCAGTTCCATGAATCTGGACAGCTGTGGTTAATTTCTAATCTTTAGTGACATCTGTATATTTGAAAATAAGACCTATGGTTAATGTTTGTACATCAAAGAATGGACAGGATGATCGATATTCTCATTTATAAGTTAGAATGTGTTTAGTGACTTTAGGATGTCTTAATATAATTGCAGATAATAAGGTGTATTCCTTTGTAAATATGAGGTATTTTAAGAAATTGTCGTTTACCGTTTAAGAGTTTGTCAATTTGGGAAAATAATCATGGGAGCAGAATGCAGTTATAAAAGTCATTATTGATCTTCTGTTGTAAAAGTGTTCTTCAAACATTTATCTCATTTTGTATATCAAAGACCTGGGTAGCCAAGTGGTCTACATATTTGATTTAAACTTACCTGTACAGATCACTGTATCCTTTCATCTATACAGCGTGAATTCGTGCGCGAGTTTGAACCTAGAAAAAATGGATTGCGTTTGACTCGCATCACATGTGATAAGGTTTGTCGTTGGCTCTCTCCGAGTACTCCGGCTTCCTCTGCCAATATAAGTGACCATCGCAATTTGACTGAAATGTTGTTGAATGTGGAGTCAAACTCCAATCAAACAAACAAACGTTTGAATGTCAATTATCTGATATTAAATTTGTATTTTAGATACAAATAAGCAACTGCATATTTATTAATAAAATTTTATGGCATCTGATGAATAAATTAGATTGTTTGCTTCACCAGTTAATTGTATATTATTTGTGTTCTACTGTATCTTCATACTATATGTCAATAAAACAATTTATAATTTTTAACAGTAAAAACACCAGTTATTCAAAGTTTGGAAAGGTGAAAATCATAAATTATTGTGTAGAAATAAAGTGACACATTAATTATCCACTATCTGTTATCTTCTTCATGATTTTAATGATTTCTCTTTTAAAATACGATATTTACTGGTATCCGATCAGATATCACCGAAGCAATCAATTATCACCATGGTATATTTTTAGAATTTATAAAAATGATGGATTTACTAAAATTGAAAATGAAAAAAGTGGAACAAATATAGATGAAAGTCCCACCTTCATTTTTTTCTTGTTTATTTACGATATTTGTATCCTTGCTGTAAAAGTTTATAAGTAAGATGTAGGTTGCTATCATTAAAGCCAGAAAATTAAGTGAAACACTGGTAACCCGAATGGGTTTTAAGTGTAGGCACTATAGGAATGGGCAAAAGGCACATCCACAACGGAAAACTAACTATAGGGAAGAAAAAGCGTCCTAGGGCATAAAACAGCCCTGTTCAAATTTTAAAAATCCAAATCTCAGACTAGAGTATGAACATCACTTATATGAAAGTTCTCTTGGATACTTTTCTTTAGCAAATGTTTGAAATCTAGATTTATTTAAGCCAATTTAACATCATCCAAATATTCAAAATATATTATTTTAGTATTTATTTTGTCCACGAAATAATAATATCATCCAGTCAAAAAAGCAGTATATTACTTGATGTTCTGCAGGTAATGAGTAAAGTTGTATCATATATTTTCAAAGAAAAAACCTTATACGGCATATAAAGTAAGATTAGTTCGTTTCAAAATGATCGGGGTCAGACTTTATACGAGCTAATTTAAAAAACTTTTCTAATGCGAAAATTAACCCGGCTTCATTTTGAACCAGAAGTTTTAGAAATGGACAATATATCTATGACGAATTGTGGGCATATCACACCCGCGTGTTTGATGTTTGCAACAAAAGGATAAATAATTTATACACCTTCCGTTTTATTGGAGATTGGCGTCTCAAAACTACAGTGTGAAATACACATGTAAGAGATCAGAAGTGCATAGTCCAAAGAGACAAGATAAATTTTAAACAAACTAAAGGTTAAATCGAAAAAAAAAAGTAACAAAGGTTTGGAACCCACGAACTCCTTTACAAAACAAGAGTGTGATCAGGTGATGATGAAGAGTAAACATCATCTGTCTTGCGCACAATATCCGTCAAAATTAAGAGATATATTGAAAATTTTGGTTTTAGGATTGTGACATCGAGGTTCAATTTTGAAGTCAGTTTGACGACGTGCTATTGAAAATAAGGTTCTTTTTTATACCTTAACATGTTGTAAGATTAACCAGCTTGATCTTATTGCCGGGTTTTAAAACAAGTAACACGACGTGTGGCCCTACTAGAGCAAAAGGTTTATCTTTCCGAAGTAAGATTTTGTATCCATAAAGATCGTGTTACCTAATCCTTAGATTTTTTTGTAGTAATCTGGATTCCCTTCTTTATCATGATCAGTTTCTTCTGATTTTTTGGTTGCAGCTATTTTATGTGTTTCGTCAAATACGCACTGGATTTAACCAATGAATTTCCAACTAAAGCAATTCCTTTCAATGGTAAATATGAAAATGAAAAGATATGGGGTATATGTCAGACAGACTGCAGTTGAACCACGGTAAAAAAAGAGAAATTTACAAATCTAGAGGTCTCCACAAGGCCTTCAACAAGGTGGAATACCACTCCTTGCGAAAAGCTCTAAATCGCCCCAAATAAAAAAATCATGTATGCGTAAAATAGTTCTGCACTTACCTGAAAATTATCAAAATTGAAACTTAATATCCTATTTTTACATTTAACAGAACAATAAACACAAAGACAAACGTATGACCACAATTCCTGAATTGGGACAGGCACATGAGATATGTGGTAAGGTTAAACCTGTTAAGCGGGATACCTCCCTTCCCCGAAACGAGTGGTCAAAGAAAAATATCAAAGAAAACAAAAACAATAACTGAGGAACTATAAAAATTAAAAAAAAACATCCTATGTGACTAGAGGAATTACAATAAATATACTTACTACAAATACATGCAGAAAGAAGATACATCTAAAACGAAAACTCGCAGTTACTGGGAAATCTCAAGCCTTTCAACACGAGATGTCATCAAACACAGTAAGGACATTTCGTTCTGAGAGACTTAACCATTTCACATTTAGAGAGAGACCTTTTGAAATTCCATGGACTATTCTTTGTATTCTCTTGGAGTACAATAGTTATCCATAGCCATTGGAATTTTTTAATAACAGGCAAAAAAAATAATTGACAGAAACAATACAAGGTCTCCTTTTTAAGACATTTTTTTACTTTTATCAGTAATGCTGGTCATTCCAGAAATTCTCAAAATTACCAGTTATTATTGAATGGATTTCTTTTCAATGTTCTGAATTAGATATATGATATAAAAAGGACAATGACCAATTTCATAAGATTTTGAATTGCTATGTATTTTAATTGTGAGTAATTTTTATTATATAAAATGTGAATAGGGCTTACATGGTATTGCTGTCTTACAGAAATGCCAGGAGGAGAAGTTTTGAAAGGGTTGCAAAATTTGTGTGCCTCTAGAAACGCACCAGGTGGTGCAAGGTGGAGATTGAGACGCCGGCCACAAGGACCAGACCAACTTGAGCCTCCAGTTACGCGGGGACGCAATGCAGCAGCGCCAAGACGAGGACCAGCGTTGGATCAGCCTGTCATACAAGACCAGAATGTGCAACCCCCAGCCCGTAATGTACTTTTGCCGGTTACGCAGGATGCTCCAGCTGAACAACAGTCAGTACCGGTACAACCTCCAGTACAGCAACCCTTGACAGTGCAGTCAATATCCGTCCAACAAACTACAACTTTTCAATCCTCAGGAGGTGAGATAAGTCCAGTTGTTAGTAGTGTAATTAACATATAGTACGACGAGCCTTTATATAGCTTGTCTAGTTATAAATGTAAATTCGTATATCTCTGAGTCTTTAAGAAAAAATCTAGAATTTTGAGTATATAGATTTAGCAACTATACTTTAACGAAATTTTGTAAATAATTCACAGCAAAATCAAAATACATTGCAAATCATAGACGGTAAACTTGTTATACAGTCAAGAAGTTTAAAACTATTGACAGTATTAAACTTTGGACAGATGCTTTCATAACATACATTCAATTGTTTGTTAGAAAACATCAATGCAAGACACATGGGATTTTGAAATATTTTTTAATAATTAGAACTATAGCAGACAATTTCACTCTAGACGTTTGGTTGCAATGTGATCAACCGTTTCGGTTGACGGTGTCCCATAACCAAACCTTATCATGGGCAAGTGTTCATGCTGAACTGTGGCTTACATACATAGCTAAGGGTCAGTCAAGCATTAAAATTCAAACACGGATAACAAATGCTCATTATTACATCCAGCAATATATTGTTTTCTATTCCTGGGTATGGACCGCCCAACCCTACAATTCGTGGGCCTAAAATTGGAGCAAGTGCTCCGATGCCTTCCAATTCTATCAGAATTCGAAATCCATGGCCTACACGCTATTAATCAAGAATTACGGCGATACTGATGTGTATAATATAGTGTGTTGAACATTTTTTGGGTGATCATTTTTTTATTTAAACGACATGATTCATTTCAGGTGCAGATAACACAAATGTGTGGTTATTGGGTAAAAGTCCGATTAATTTAACAAAACGTAAATCCATGTTTTCGAGTTACTTAGATAGAAATAATGGTAATATTATTGATGATGGGTTTTTGTAATTGTTTTAAAATTCATTATTCGGGACCGAGAACTCCATTAGATTAAAGAAAATTAAAGTCGATGTATCAGAATCCTAAAACTGCATTGGAAAAAGTTCAAAGTGAAATAGATTTGGGTCGAATTGCGGGTCTATTTATTGATAGACAAATTTCTTATTAACGTTGCTCACCAATAGGAATTTTGGTGAAAAATTTTGCCTACCCCTTTGGTTATAATTGAACTTTGTTCAGAGATGTTGGAGACTGGAAACAATAATTTTGCAATATAAATTATTATCTAATTATCTATACATTAATAGAAAAATATCAATTACATGATTAATAAAACACCTAATGACATTCATAAACTAAAGAAGACCAATTTCATATTATTGATACATTATTTATTAGTTTCAATAAGTATACCTTACAACTTATTCAAAAAGTTATTAACACATGTATATTTTGAAATATTATTTGTTCTTTTCAAATCCGTGTATATCAAAATCTAACAGTTGTATACTTTAAAAAACTTTCCATATTTGACCAAAAATAAAAGGCCATATAAACTGCATCTGTCAGAATAAAGGCATGTGTGTACATCAATGAATCCTCATCATAGCAATCTTCAGAGCCATCGAACGCAACTTGTCTTGTTCTAAAAATTTTTTCAGTTTTATGATCAATATATACGTGTGGCTTGTACGACAAAAATGCAAATATACTCCCATGTAATCGGTCTGTGATTACAACTTTTGCCGAAGCAAACATGGTCACTGCACTTTCGAATACACGGTTATAGTCAAAGAAAGCGTCATACTGAAGCTGCTTCATAACAGTTTCAGACGAATAAGCTGAATAAAAAGTTTTACTATCAAACCAGTCAACAATTCGAAAGGTCAAATTGAGCTCTGTTGTGTATTTCTCTTATTCAGTTCTTGTGTCCTTCAGACGAATTTTGATATTTGATTCGTAATTAACACGTAAAAGAAAGAGTAAATCAACATTAGTAATGCTAGATTTTGTCCAATTCCGTGTGTTTGCAATGGGACCAATCATAAATGCGACATCTGGAATCAATCGATTGTCCACAAGTGGATACATTTCTGAGAGCTTCTTGGTAACTGTTTTTCTGACGCCGCGATAGAATAATATGCTTCTGACTTTTCTTGTCTCCAATTGTCTGTTTTATAATGTGTTCTATGAAATCAGAATCGTATTTTTTTATTTCTTCATTGTCATAATGTATTGACTGTGGCATTCCCAATATTTTGATATTCATTTCAAACAAATTTGTAAAAGAATGCAAACGAGCTGATTGCACATTTCTCCACAAAGTTCCCCAGTTGCCACCTGCATGCCACATAGCTAAAGTACTATTAAATTTTCTAAAGGTTCCACAGGGGCGATTTCTACCTTCGACAGTTTAATTCCACACTCTGTATATCGAACCGAAAGCTTTTCCATAAAAATCTTTTCGCCATAATTTAACATAATATCTCCTATATTACCATCATATGCAGGATCTACCAGTAAAACTGGATTTGATAACAGAAAACTGTTGTCAAAAATATCAGAAAACAATTTTATAGTTTTTTGCTGTATAAAATTCAAACATCGATACCATTTTCTTTTAACATTGAGGTTTTTTCGTGGATTTGTCTTTATGAGCAGCTGTATTGAAGTTGTTTTGCATGTTTATCCATGTAATGATAATTATGGATACTGTAACAACGTGACCAGTAATAGCTGTTTCTTAAAAAGTCTCATTGTATTGATTTAATATGAGACCTTGAAATTAATTTGCCGTTGTTACAACCAATGAATGAAGCCAAATCTTTTTTGCATCCAATGCACTGGGGAAAAATGCGCCCTTTGAATCACGGTTGTCTGATTAAAATCAGGTCAATCTCTGTAAGACAAAATATTATTAGTATATTAAAATGGATTGTATAGCAGTAATAGGTACTGTTACTGCAAGTATCTTTAATAAAATGACGCCATATGTTAGTCAGTCCGGGAATATCTGCTTATCAACACGCAAATATTTTGCGAACAAAAGCTTAACTTGTGAGACTAGCCCAAAATTACCAAATAGTGAGCAAGGACCTATTTAACGGACATGAATACTATCATATATTTTGAAAGAGGTCATGAAAAATTAAATAGCCCTAAAATTCTTAATATTTGTCCGGGGTAAAACTCTGAGCATGTTTCTCAAAGATATTTTAAATATTTGAATATAATCCCAAAGTCTCATTAAGTTTCTATGCTCGGATTTTTCTAGCATCCAAATGAAGTTTTCTTACACTGAACAAAAGAAATCAACTTTGTTGTAATATATATAAAGACTTTTGAAAAATTGTTCAATAAACTTAACTGATGGTAAAAATATCGCAAGATATTGAAATAGGAACTTTCTAAATTTTTAAATTTTAATAAGTATATGAAAATTGAGAAAATATTTCTTTTTATGATAGAGTTCTTGACTGTTTCAAGATGTCTTAAGCGTATCGTCATAACAATTTAGCTAAAATTGAAGTTAGAGTACGGGATTTAAGTACGATTAGTACCTTTAGACGATTAGTCACACCGTTAGGCAAGCTGTAAACAGCCCCAGCCCAGAATAAGTTGTAAATTAAATGTAACTATCATTGACCAGTTGAATATAAATTAAACGAGTAACAGATAACTATATAAGCAAAGACTTTAATGCATGTTCCTTAGTTGGAACAGAAACAGAAGGTATGCGTCTGGGTTAAAATATTTGTGATTCCTAAAACCTTTTTGTAACCTGAAACTGTGGCGTGACATACAACTAACCGTAATCAGTCTTGAATTCCATACATATTACGCAGACAATCACAGATATAACAAAAGATAACATGGTGTACGGAAAAAGAACTTGTGGCTACTGTTTCTGACAGCTCGTTTAAGTAAAGACCTTGACCTATTCTCTGTCAACGTCATAGATTCAAATATTTAGTACCGAAGGACCAAAAATAATCATACAGTGGGTAAAGTGCACACCTCTTGTTAATGTCTGTATTTAGAGACAAATCTGATATAACTGAATATTAGTAGGTTCGCCTAATAAAACATTATGGTGGGAATAATACACACTTCCGGTTAAGGCCCACATTGAGTTCAAACGCAAGCAGCAAAATTATGAAGACCAAGCATATGGTGGACAAATTGATGAACATTTCAAGCTAGAGAACAGTTTACACAATACGACACCATGGCTTAACCGAGTAGATTCCCGTAGCAGTAGATTCAGCATTCTTTTTCGGTTAGTTTAGATTGAGTACTTCTTTTACTATGTTTGGATAATAGACTTCCCATGGTTTGTTTCTTAAGCAACTGATGATTGGGTAATCCTGGAAATGCACATAGAATATATTTAACTTTTATTTGAGCTTTGTCTTTGTTAACCTATTAAGCCCCTTTGGCTAAATCCAGTGTAGAATACCCATGTGAAAGATCAAAAGTGCATAGTCTAAAGAGACAAGACAAATTGGAAACAAACTAAAAGATGAAACGTAAACAACAGGAACAAAGGCTTGGAATCCACGAATTCCTTTACAAAACAGGAGTGAGATCAGGTGCTCATGAAGGGTAAACATCCCCTGTGTTGTGCTCAACAACCGTCGTATAGTCTCTAATTTCAAAATCAACGACAAACGAGGATGTCAAAATTGGAGTGCCATTAAAAGTCAAATCCGGAAGAAATCGCACCAACTCCTTTATAAACTAGCAGTGGGATCACCTGAGCAACACCCGTAGTAGAATTCATAAACTCTAATACGGGTTAACGTCAATCTGAAAAGAGGTCAACTTATTTTTGTATTACCGGTAACAGGTTCATAACTAATTGATATACTGATACCATATGAACATTAGACATGACGTCGGTTCATAAAAATACTGGTTACGGCTCCAAAGATATGTCATAGTTTTACTATCAAACTAGCAGTTTACAGTGTTTAAGTTAAGATTTTGGTGACCTGGCTATGTTCGTCGTTTTCTTAATGAAACTTGGCCATACGGTGAGTATTGATAGTCCAATATAATATTTTAAGTGGATTTAGAGCACACCACCGGTGAATACATACATCGAAGTTCAAATCTGACATAACTGAATATGAAAAAGGATGTAAGATCATTTGAGCCCCATAAACCTGGTTCTCTTCTTTCAATCTTATTGCTACTCAAAATATTGATTATTTTTTGGTTTTAAAAACGATTAAGTTTAAAGATTTCGTAATAAACCTACCCTGTCAGATTGATACTGAAACTATTAAAAAAGGAATATGAAATATTTGACAGAAAAACAGAATCCACATCTTTTCTGGATTTACCTTCATCAGAGACGCTATGGAACAAAAATAGCTGTTGACTGTCGTTCACTAGGTTTTCGTGGGGCAAGAACAAAGTTCTTACAAAATAGTGCCTTGCATTTCTCTCTTTAATTAAACAGATTGTTGATTAAATAGAAAAACAATTGTAAATGCCTTGATATCACGTCGTTTAAAGCGTCTTTCTGGATTTCTTCATATAATAATGAAAGTTAGTTACTATGACAGATTCATTCAATCTTAATGACACTAGTGCATTGATTATTAACAGGATATTATTATGGATAGCTAGGTAACGAAAGTCTAACATAAACTTGCATTGTCAGTTTGATTCTCAAACAATTAGATATTTCCCCCAAAGGGTAAAATCATTTATTCGATTTTTTTATCATGATTGTCTTGATGTATTTGCACTTTGAAATACATTAAGCACCGAATGAATGTGACATAGTTAATAGTAGATACACTGCACACTTCCGGTAACAATCCGCACGCTAGGATAATCTCAATACTTTGTTCACCTAGGGATCGTCTTTTATTCTCAATGAAACCTAACTAAAATGCTTGGTATTGATAGCACATTAAAAAAGTATGTAGAAGTTGTATCGCAAACTTCCGGCGAAGGCCCACATTGAGGGCCAAACCATTAATAACTCAAAATCAAACAGGACTTTTATTCAAATGAAGGCAAAATTATAATACCAATCCTCTTTGCACCAGAATAGAACTTGAACCGAATATTTATAACTAATAGGCCTAATAATTATACATGTATACCTACATGGCAGAGTTAGTTTGAATGGGTAAAAGGTTATGAAGAAAAATATTTCTGCCGTATTCTTATACGATAGTGTTTATTTTGTTGTTTGAAATAAGTGGAAGCAAGTTGCAGTGATAATTTTTAGCATCACAAGGTATTTTAAAGTGCGCCGAGTTTTTAATTCTCTATGGGGATTTTACATTATAAAATCAGTCATTTTAGCCTTAATTGGCTCTTTGCATAAGCGAGATCGGAACATTGTCAACGATGCTTAATGTATAAGTAATTAAACAAGGATTAGATAACACACAAAAAGGTTTGAGGCGAACCTGAATGAAAATCGTAAAGTGATTGTTTTTTAATGAATCGCCAAAGAAGGTCCAAACAAGAGAAATGTGCGCAATTTGAAATTACTTTTTTAGGTCAAACTAAGTCTCTCCCACCAAAAACGAAGATGTCCAACCCTCAATGTTTAACTGCCGTACTGAAATTCAGGGGCAGATAATAGCATGTGAAACGCTGTTGGTAAGTGTATAACATAAACCATTAAGTGTGTAATAATTCTTTTCTTTGATTTAAAAAATACAAAGAAAGAAAAGAAATTATAATTTATTTTAGCTCGAAAATCACATTCCAAAAAGACTGAAACAGGGTATAAGTGAGTATAATGTTCCAGATACTACACGGATGAAACTGACAATGTAAAGAGGAATTCAAATATACCAAAAGGGCAGATAGAAATCGTTAAGTCGCAAGACAGAGAAGACCAACAAAATGAAACAATGACAAATACAGAACACACGACACTACACTGAAAATTAAAGCTTGAGTAGCAAGAACTCTACAAAAACCAGGGTGATTTAGGTGCTCTGGAAGGGTAGGAAGCTCCTGCTACACTAGTGGCACCAGTTGTGTTATTCGTTATAGTAAAAACCCGGTCTCTTTCTTTCGGGCAAATAGAATAACTATTAAAAAGGGAAATGCTTTATGCCGTATGTGTACTTCTTTTCAAAATGCTCTGCGGTATTATTATATGAAGGAATTAGAAGATACCAAAGGGGCAGATAGAAATCGTCGAAGTCGTAAGTAGTATCAAAACCTAAACCGGTTATGGAACTATTGTAATCTTTATAGACATCCATGTACCTGTTGGTGGTTGTTTGGAGTATAGCATAACATCAAATTCTTTGTTTGTACACATTTAAGCCCATAAATCATGGTACAGATGTGCATGAAATAGATTGTATTTTTTGTTTGATTTCATGTAGCTTGTTGAAATCGCGATGATACATGTATACATGTAATACAAATAAATATTTTCTAGCATAAAGGTTGATTAAGATCCTTTGCTCTTACGTCAATGTACGTTATGAGAGCTTTTTACACAAATAAGAAAATGGATCTATGTGGATAAACTATGAAAAACGTTTTCGGCAAAATATTTTCGCCGACCTTAAATACTTAAGTGGTTCATATGGAACATTTATTGCCATTTCATTTACATGTTTATAAAAGGGGCTTTATAGGTTTACAAAAGATACAATCACACGTTCATTACCTGCTATAAAGGATTTGGAAGGACCAGCGCCGTAGTTTTTTAATTCTAAAAGATGTGCACAACACACCCGTATGCACTACCTTGTTTATAGATATATAGTGCAAAAAATAAGAAAATGGACTAGACGAAAGGTACATTAAAATATGAAAATCTAGACATAAGGTAATTTTCAGTTAACCACAAGTTATGTGCTTGCAATTTAATTTTCTACTCATCTCACCGTTAAGAAGAAGCCATTTTAAATAAAAAAAGCTTACAGATCATCTACACTCTGATTAAAAAGAAAAGCGATGTGGAGTTCTAATTTTTAAAGATCCCTGTTCTTATATTCATATATGTACACAATATACATCGGCTGTTACCTTCTTACTGGATCCTAAACTTACATTTAGAGACCTAAATCCAAACTAACGAAGTAAACTAAACGAACACAAGAGCAATGATTTTGTGCTCATTGTAAATCTTAAGAGGACTTAACACCGTCGCTCAACCATCAAAGATGATAGGTATATTGTCAAGTAATTAAAAAAATCAAACGCTATTTGTCATTCAGTGAAGTCTATCATGTTTTCTTGTGTTATTTTAAGAAACAAGTTACACAAATCGTCAAACAAACAAATCTTGATTTCAATTTGTGGAAAACTGAACTGATTTTAGACGACTATTTAACATTATTGTTTATGTCCGACGCGCGCATTCGTACATTTAGATGTAGAGGAATTTTAATGAACAAAATACAAAAATTCTTAAAAATGACTTTAATTTATAGATTAAACAATTATTTTGACAAAACTTGTTTAAATACTGCAAGAAAACCTCATTAAAAGGGTTATTATGCAGAATTTTACAATCAGATGCATATATACTTGACCGTATCGGAGGTGAGAGCAATTTTCCGTAATATACATCTATCCACGGCGAAGCTTTGATTTACATTAAAAAGAGGAAGGATTTGACGCACACAAAATCCTTGAAAAATAAAGTCGGCTAATGCAAAACAATATTGATAATGATACAAAAACACATTTCTTTTCAAACGCCGTTGAAACTATGAAAAATGGTTGTTTTCATTATGTTTCGGGTTCTATTCGAAATACTGCTCAAATGTTCAGTAGAAACGATAAAGCTGTAAAAACAGACTGATTTTAAATTGGTTTAATCCTACACTTGTATAATAACATCAATTATTAGCATTTTTTACATTTATATAAATGATATCTCACATAAAATATCGCAATATTTTTACCTGGCATTCAGGGACGTCGCATTCTCATGAGATTCACAAGAATCGTCCCCATAAGAAAAATTTAAGACCAGTTGAAAAACGAAGCAGAAACATTATTCTTTCAATTGGAACCAAATTAAGCTGTGTGTTAGGTGGGTATAAAAAAATCCTTAACGGATCGACTTTTTAAAAACCGCCGGTCCACTAAGTGGGAAGATTGTCATTTGTGAAATGAATATTTCGTACTGGTCAACCAACTCATGATGGCGACAGAAAAACTTCCGGAGTGATAACTCTTATCTTTCCCTGAGAAACCCTTGGCTCAGTAGCTTTTTGTCAGCTGTAACCTTCTATCAATGAAATCCTATTAGGAAGAACACGCCCTGGAGTATCGTATCAACTGAAAAATATACACTCCGTAGTTTATGTTAGGACTTTAGATATCATTTATATA
>JAULBM010304338.1:0-14551 GCA_032357055.1 Geukensia granosissima
TCAATAACTGATGTATTATTCCTCGTATTTTCAATATCTCCGTTTTTTCTTTGCCGCACTGCCAAAGAGCAAGCAGGTGACACACGTCTTCCGAGGAATACTCAATGCTAAGTATTTATAAAAGAATATAGTAATGTTTTTACTAATTTAATGTAACGAAATCATCATTGACTTACTTTGTTAAAGTAATAACGTAAGATGACGTAAGGAATGCCAGTCTAACGAGTTTCTAATCAGACCATGGCACTTCTGATAGCTTCCATGTTAAACTAAGCCCTTGTTGTAATCTTAGTTCGTCAGTAGAAGTGTAAGAAAAAACTTTCGAAAGAAATACACTTAGCTAACTTTATTACTGTTTGGTTCTAACTGTCTAAGCAGTTTCAGGCAAAACGATTTTTGCATGAAATTACCATAAGTTCCAATATTAAGCTGTTTAGCTATGGAATCCATTTTTGTTGGTCGTATTGGAATTTAGACTGTTCCACCAGTTTTTTTTTCAAACTGGCTTGGTAGTTTAAGACAAAGAGATTGAAAACTAAAATTTCCATAGATTTCCATGTGAAATTAAATACAGCTGTAGTTTCTATCTTGCTTTTTTGATACAATGTTGGACTAACCTCGGCAGTGGCGTCTATTTTTGGTTAGACAATGTTGACGCATGATACAATACAGGGAAGAAGTGATTTAAAAACTGTTCCAACAAAGGCTGTCTCGTCTCTAGTTTATTGTCAAATTTAGGCCAAACTAGGTTGAGTACTGACGACCTAATTATTCATTTCTGCACCCAATTATAATTTTGGCAGCAGCATACAATATAATGCAAATTAAATATAATTATCAAAACTGTTTTGGGAGCCTGTGTGACCGAGTGGTCTAGGTAGTAGATTTAAACTTACCTGAACAGATCAATGTAGCCTATCACCTATACGGCATGAGTTCTCGTCTGACTTTTACCATGCAAAAACAGGTTGAGTTTAATTCGCATCGCACGTGATAAGGTTTGTCAGTTACCTGCCCAAGGTCGGTGGTTTTCTCCGGGTACTCCGACTTCCTCCACCAGTAAAATTGACCGCCGCAATATGACTGAAATATTGTTGAAAGTGGCGTTAAACCTCAATCAAACAAACAAATCAAAACTGTTTTCGATAAGAAGTTCTTAATGAGTGGTATTCTAGATCTATGGGTTCCCTCTGTCTTTATTGTGGTTGGTGTACTGTGTCTCTGACATTTAGGCCATATCTTTTTATTTTCATATTTGAACAAAATTTCCAAATATTAAATAAGTTCACGTCACAGTGACCATGTTGAATTTCCTATCCGCACAAAATTTACAATTTGGGAAGTAGACCATCCAAGACGCATTCATTAAATGAAAAAAAAAAAAAATAAATTTACGTAAACGTTTTAAGATTACATATTACCATATTCGAGTTTGCCTTTTTGGTGTAATGATTATGTGGGTTACATCCCAGGTCAGATCAAACAAAGATTTTTAAAATTCGTATTTGCTGCTTCTCCGCTCAACATTAAGCATAAAAGACTAAAAAAGACTGGTCGGCCCCAAATCAAAATAACGTATTTAGGTAAGGTGATATGTTTTCTTGTTGACTTTTGCCTACGTAAACTAGCACGTTAGAAATCCGGCTAAGCGTGTCGGCCTATTACAAATCAGGGTTTATTCATCATCGCTCATTTATATACTATCTTCCTGATTATGCATGAAATATTTGTTTTGGGTAGGGTTGAGGCAAAGCACGTCGACGGACAACAAGTGATGGCAATAGCTCAAACGAACTTTTTGTCCTGGTAAACAAGAAATAAAAATCTCCAAATTCATATTAAGATAGCGAATTGAAACGAAATGAAAAGTCAAAGAAGTTGTGTCTATATACATTTAAGATTCACCTTGGTATGTATTTCATATTCCTTCTTTTGAATATTGTGAAAATACCCGGCTATTACGATAGCCACTTCTTAACCTGTTCCAAAGGTTCCGAATTCCTAACTAATCAAACTGTTCTGATTTGTTTTCAAAAGATGTATGCACAAGCGCGATACAGGCTTCCCACATCATAGAACAGCGCCAGTAAGATATAACCCGGTAAAATCTGTTTTAACCATTACTTTGTCAATAATAACACCAAAAAGAGAACTATACATTCTCCAAAAAGTATAATTCCTCGAGAGCGGCCGTGGTATTGAAATAGGTCATTCGGTTTCTACACCAGGGGTAGAACTCCTCCTAATGGGGAGTTCCTTGGTTTGGAGGAATCCAACGTCATCCGGAGATTAAGTAAAACATCGGTCCCGTGTAGGGAGAATACCACGCTCTCAACACTAAAAAGACCCCCTTTGCAACAGCTCATTATGAGTGGTCGATGGTGGCCAGGTGCTTTTAGGCTTAATTACAGCCCATACCTAAACAGTCAGAATTTGCCTACCTTTGGCTAGAAAATTTGCCGGAACTGACCCCATCCAATCCCATTATAATTTATGTTAGATAACTTGTTCTCATCTTGAATATGTACGTAATATTCGCTGGACGTAAAGCAACAATCAATTAATTAATCAAAATTAAAACGATGGAAATGGAGCAAAATAATAGACCTGAACTGAAAGAAACGCTGTAATGCGCAACTAGAAAATAATTAAAAAAATGACCACCTGAAATTCGCGCAAAATGATAAGCAAACTTCTGTTAAAAATACCAAAAATCTCTCAAATATGGATATTTTTTGTTATTTTGTCAAACCGGTGTAGAAGAAGATGGACGTATTGAGCGCTGAAGAACTTTAAACCCTACTACGTATTTCTCATTTAACAATGTAATTTTAGCTGGCCAATTATTGTTTCATTTCAATGTCATCATTTTACTTTTGGGGCCTTACACAGCTTGCCGTCCGAGGTGGATTTTTGTCTTTAGTTGAATGCATACGTTTCTGATGACTGTCTCACACTCAATTATCACACCACAACTCGTTTTCCTATCCTTTTCTGCACTCCATATTTCAACACTTTCCTACCTTTTATTTTTTATTCTGATTTTGTTTGTTTCAATACTCTGTAATTACCTTATTTATGTCAGTTTGTTGTTAGTTCTTGCAGTGAGGAGTGAAAGTGACGCTAATATCTAATAATTATCACAAAAAAGGGGATTACATATTTGTTGGAAATCTTGTGCAGGCGTCTAAATATTGAGATTTCAGAAGCTATCGAAAATGTTGTTTTTTCCAAAATAAACCGTTTGTTTGCCAATATGTAATGAGAAAAATAGCAAAAGCAATCACAAAACTGATGACTTAATTCAATAATCTAATTCGTCTCCAACACGTTCAAAAACTCTCGAAAACCGTAGAGAGAACAAGGAAATCATAAAATTTAAAATGCAAATATTACGGAAACAATATAAAAATATCGATATCAATAGGCATAAATGAACACACTCGTCAGAGTCAAACTATGCCACTAAAACCAAAATACCACAATAATATTCAATCCAAGTCACGTCAAAGTGAATGCAGTCAAATCATTTACTTTGCATCAAAATGGTTAAATTGAATACAAAAATAAATACATGAAAGGAAAGAAATTTTTAGAAATTTGTCTGATGAAGCAACCTTTTACACCTGCATAAGATTGTGGATCGGCCATATTTGTTTGAGAACAATGATTAAGTAGGAGGCCACATGACATCGTGTATATTACAAATTAATATCGTTTTAATATATAAACATTGGTTCCGTTTAATGTTCATACTTGTATTTGAAAATGTGTTAACACCATAATTCAACAAAATATGAATTTTTTCTGAACAATGCAACTCCTTATGTATACATAGTACCCTAGTATCCCCTGCAAAATTTAGACAATATTAAACAACAATTCAGGGCGGAAACTATAGTTTATTTTTGTTGATTAAAAAGCTACAGGAAATATCATACTATTGTTTAGTTTAAGTGGTGCCATGAATAACTTCCCCATGCGGTTCCTGAAACAATGGACAAAAAATCCAAAAAACCGATATAAATCTATTATTGATTTTAACATATAAAGTTTGAGGTACGTGACATTTTTATCTCTATTTCAGTTTTCCAATGTTTTTTGTTTGGCTATATTTATTTCAGATATGGTTTTTATGCACTAACATTATTCTACAACCTGCAAATCTTTTGTAAAACAAGAAAGCCAATGTTTGAATAAATATGGTGAATTTTGATTTTATATGTACATTCCAAAGATTAACCCCTCATCAGTAGCATTAAAAAACACAGGAAAACCGAGGTCCAAACTTTGTATTTTAATGAAGTACTTCTATCCAGACAACTTTAACCAAAGTTTTCAGGAAAATCCAGCGGAAAGGGCATTTACATGCACCCTGCACAAAGTAGACAAGGAGTGATACCTTCTACCTTATTCAAATAATTTAGAATTATTATTGGAAATTTCTGTAAAATAAAACTTTGTTTATCTTAACTTTGTTATTACATCTTTAGTAATTTCTCTGTACCATAGTATACATTTAGTTTACGATATAAGTTCTGTTCTGTTCTCTAAAATTCATATTAGACAATCCTCACCACTGGGTTACTGAATACCCTCAGGGACCTCTGATCAACCAGCATATGCCTCGACTAGTGGTTTCAAAAGCAAAGTTTACCAATGTCAAGGAAATCTTTGCGAACTTTTAAACAAAATATATACAAGAGTGGGTTGAACATGATATATTCTGTATTGCAGTTTAACTTGCTTATTTAATTGTTCATATGTAGATCTGAAATATAACTATACTATTTAAATAAAAATTGAAGTGCTCCTCGTGCTATCTATTTATGAAATATCTCCCTTGGTGAAAGTGTTCTGTTGCATTTTCGTTTTAAAAATTATTTCAAAGTGTAGAAATGTATAAATTGGATTAGAACAGCATGTAGTACAACATTTCAAACCATAAGTTAAAAACTAGCAATTAATGCGTGTTTTGTTGTTTAAAGACCTTTCCGTTATAACGGGACATTTTACAAAGACTATACACAAAATTATTCCTCTGCGAATGCTTTAATTGCATTCATGTTTGAAATATTTATGGAAGAAAGGTTGCGATATCAGAAAATTTTAGGATATTTTATTCTCGTGATTTGGCAATAGACATCCGATTATTGAAATATTCTGAAATATTCTGGTTTTGGATGTTTTTGCACACCAACGACTTTTTTTCATTGTTTCGAAAACCAAATCTGTCATTTGAGAAATATTTTTTATATTTACTGTTTTCTTAACACTCGCTTACGTAAATCTTTAATTATTAGGTCTTTGCATATTGTGTTATTGTAGTCGACATTGATTCCCTTGAAAATAAAGTACTATAAATCTAAATCGATAATTTGTCATTAATATTCACGATATTTGTCCATTACTTTTTATGGCTTCCACAATGCCATGTTTCTGGGACTTATTTTCATATTTTTACACTAAGTTCAATAGAATGCATTTAACTGGTGTCCAAATTCCGGCAAACCTGGTCCATTTTTTATAATATTCTAGCAGAGCACTGTGTTATAACATTTATTTCGAAAACCAAAGATGTTCTATATTTTAGATGCCCAGTAAACTAGACACCCCTGTGATAGGCAGTATTTTATACTGTTTCCTTTTGAACTGTAAGTATACTAGTATGTAAAGAGAAAACATACCAGGGGCATACGTTAAATTACCAAGCAGAAAAGACCATAGCCAACAAAATATAACGAAAGACAAACATAGAACATAGAAGACTACACTGAAAACTAAAGCTGGACTACCATGAACCCTACAAAAACCAGGGTGAGTTCAATTGCTCCGAAAGGGTCAGCAAATCCTTATCCGCTAGTGGCACCCGTCGTGTTACTCAATAGACAAAGTCGGTGTATAGTCACAAACTTAACATAGGGATGGATTTGTAGTCACGACAGTTAGAAGATATCTATTGTCATTTGTAACACGGAAATTTCGTACCGGTCAACTAAATCATGATGGCGACCGAAAAATTTCAAAAGTGATGTCTCTAATCTTTCCCTGAGAAACTCTTGTCTCAGTAGCTTTCTTGTCAGCTGCAACCCTCTATCAATAAAATCCTGATAGGAAGCACACGCCTTGGAGTAGAGTATCAACTGATAAATATACACTCCGTATGCAGGTGCAGCTAGAAATTTGCTAGACATGAATGGAAAGTTTACAATGGGAAAAATCAAAGTCATCTCTCTTATCATAAAGATTTGTTCTTAACCCGCCCTTACTGTCAATTTCTAGTTGTAAGTCTAGGTATGAAGCAGATCTTTCTGTTTCTGTAGTTCGATGGAATAGATGATCAACATTGTCACCGAATTTAGAATTATTCAGTGAAAGGACATCTTCTATATAGCGGAACTCGAAATTAAAAGATTGAGCAATATTTTTCACTTTTCTCTTCAGAAAACTCTGTAAGAAGTCAGCCATATACAAATAAAGAAATATATCGGCGCCAAACATTACAAAAATGTTGTCAATCAAGAAATCTAGCATATAGCAAATGTATTCTTCGAAATTCTTTTTGTTAGAATCAGAGTGGTAAATTACAAAATAAGGTTTGTCCCTCCCGAGAAAAGGGTATTTGTATCTGCGTTTGTCATCCTTTTGAAAAAAACAGAGGTTAACTATAGCTCTTAATTTTTCTTTTAGTTTTGAATGTGGAAAAGTAGTATACAGGGTGAAAAAATCAATTTTTATGCTAATGTAAGAGGCAAGGGACCTTGATTTGAGCCAGCTAACACATCTTTGTAATTTGTTAGATTCCCCATTTGATTCACAACACCTCTGGAATGGCTTGTGTCACAGTAACTCTGGAGCCCGTATTCACTGCTGATTAAAGAACTGTCAGTAACTTGGAAAAAGGTTTTGTGGAGAATTTTGGTAGACCTGCGACGTAACGTTGCTTGTAAGGACACTTCTGAAGCTTTGAAATCCAGTATAATGAAGAAAGATTAAGTTCTTCCTTCTTAGTTGAAATTCCAAAAAAGACAAAACTGACCGATAATTGTCAAGGACTTTGTTAAGTGTCGCCTTTTTATATGTTGGATTGCCAAAATAACTGTCAATACTTAATCCCTTTATCAAGCAGTCTATGTAGTGTGATTTGCAAACAAATCAATGTTGTTAAGGGCTTTATCAGCGGGGTTAGCAACATATTTGTCATGTAGATGAGAGTATTTCATATGAACAAAAAATGTTTGCGCTTGGTCTAATAATCATAGTAACAAGCGTTGATCTATGTTCGAAACACTTTTTGTTATTATATGCTATTATCTATCTAATACTATAGTCATAGAATTTTCAAAGAAACAAATGGCCGGATGCTAAGGACAAAATTGTCATATCCAGTATTTTAAATGTCATTTTAATACTACTCATACCCTTCAAAGTTAAAAAAAATATATGGTTGATAACGACGTTTGGAGGGTTATTAGGGGATTTGACCTTTGATATTGACCTTATTTTGTAGAACATATTCAGCTGAACATGTTTGCAATTCGAACTTTCTTTTTTTCTCCTTATAATTCTTTGAATTTTAAAAATACCCTTCATTTGGAAAAAATTTGTTTTGGACCCTGTGTCCATAATGCTTGATTAAATGATTTAATACCTATATTTAAAAAAGATTTATCTCAGGTGCAAATTTTCTCCGTAGCAAGTAATCATCTTTCTATAACGAAATGCATGTTAATTACAGAAAAAGGTGACTGAGGAATTTGGCTTGTTGTTAGAGACAAAAAAAAATTTAAAAAAAGATTAAAACTGTCATTTTCATACTATTCTTGCATATTCAGGAAAAAAGAAATACAGAAATAACGAAAAAAAATTGACTCATAGCCTCTTCACACGAAGCCCTAACACAAAATATAGGGTAAAGATCAATAAGCATATATCAAATGTATAAAACGGCACTGACCATGTGAATTTCGTAGAGTCAAGGATATTTTTTTATTCTTTGCGAGGGATTCTTATGTATGTTAAATACAGGAAAATGTTTTCCTCCGGATTTTTTTTGTTGTTATTGACCAAAGGGCTAATACAGTGACAGATACTAGTATTTAATAAGACGAGCAGAGCAAATAGGTGATTTTTTTTCTGTTAAATAGGATGAAATTTCAAAAGATCGACATCCGTCACACCCCTCCCTCCAGTCTAAGTCAATTGATTTGTGTATGATATTGATTACTTTCCTATAAAAAATGTTTTTGTAATATTACCAAGAAATCTTGTTACAGCAACATTTTCGTTGAATATCACGGATAAATATATCAGACAAGGTGACACAGCTACAATTGAGTGCCCAGAAAGTCCTGTTGATTCCTGGCAGGATGTTATAGCTGGTACATTTATTGCGACCTGCAATGGTGGTAATATACTGGTTAACAGGAACACGTCGTTAATGAACCGGGTATCTGTTACAACTCGGTGTCATCTTGTTATCCATAATTTTACAACAGAGGATAACAATATATATCGATGCTTCACCCCCGACAGAAGTTACAACATACAGATTAAGTTTAAGGGTAAGATTCAACATAACAATTTGAAATATTTGCCAAAATAATTTAACGTTATAATTAAATTATGCTAAAATTCCTGTTTTTATGCCAAATGCTTACAGAGAATTAATAACCAATTACTAAAAAATGGCTGAAAAATTAAGGGGGATGAAAGTTCTTAACGTCCTACACAGCTAATTAATGCTCTCAGTCGGACGGAACGAAAAATTATGTTGTAATTGTCTTCGTAACATAAATCAAATATGCTTATATCTGAAACAATACACTTATGGAAGTCTGCAGTGTAAAGTTTAAATGTTTTTAACTGATATTGTCTTATTTAAAACTAGATAATATCAATAACTTTTGCATAAACAAATATTTGTATTGCTTAACCGATCTTTTGTTTTAAAAAAATAATTGAGTATTCTTTTTATTTGGCGAAAAGTGTAAAATATTGCTATTTCTTATTACTAATGGATATAACAGCCCAACATGACATTTTCCTAACAATACACAGGAACATTAAGTCAGTCATAATTATGCTTTCTTTCATATAATATAAAATGTGAAAAGTTAATGAACTTCAACAAAGCACTTGTCTTCTCTTGACTATTGCTGTGTAATGCTTAACGATACTCTTATAAATTCCTTAATTTCGGTTTGTTGTACTGCTTTTTCATTATTTAATGTGTTTTTATTTGTTTATTTATAAAGTTCATATATCAAACCCAGTAGTCTAAAGGTATCATGCTACAAAAGACTTAAAATTGGAACTGTTGCTTTTGAAATCTACAAATGATACCCTATTTACTCTTAATAAACATAATAAAACATCTCTGACTTTCGCACTCTATGGTTTTTCTAGTTAATTTTATTATTGCAGAACAAATGAGCTCTATGTATTTTTTATAAAAGGCTGTAGATGAATACATGTTCACTGAAGGCTCCCGCTTGTTGTTGTCCCAGCTGCACTATCAGGTCCTTTAGCTATGTGACGTAAAAACTGGGAAAATCTATTATGTGACGCATGCTTAGGAATTTCCCTGATACGAAATGTCATAAGTGACACATGCGAGAGTCATCAGTGGGCGTATTCTATTTAATCTCAGTTTTCACTTGCAGGAAGACCAGAAATAGAATCAAACTTAACAACACTGGTATTGAAAACTGAGATAGATCAGACAGCAGATATCTTGGTGTTAGTGAGAAGTTATGAAAAACCTACTGCAGCATGGATTTTGTCTGAAGGTGGTATAACAGGGCTTTTAACTATAGATCAAGACATAGCAAATGGAAGAACCTTTTGGTTGAAATCTTTCATCAAACCGACAAAACACGAACACTTTGGTAACTATAGTGTCCGTGTCAGAAATGGAGACGGAAGTAGAACGGTCAATTTCAGACTTACCTATAAAGGTCAGTTCTAGAACTGTGTCAAAGTTTTACAAATCTTGCAAAGATTATGCAGGTCATTAAAACATCAATCTCTATATACGAATTATATGTAAGTCTTTGTTAAATGATCTTTTAAATGCATCTACCAACTTGATGATTGAGATAGGTTTCATAGTAATACCAATGGCATATATATACCAAGTAGAGGTAAGGCATTTTTACTCCAAGCTTATTTGTTTGTGACAGACATAAAACTATTACATGGCATCAAGGTCTTTGTACGGAATATAATTTATCTAATATCGAACTGTCAAAATATGTTCAGACTTTACTGGTAGTTTCAGTATGTTACAACGTTTAATATGCATTTAGTGAAATGAGTTATACTCCCTCTCATAGATATAGAATATTTTTATTTTCGAACTTACATTAGAAATAGATATTGCTAGACTTTGTCAAGGAAAAATCTTATAAGGAAATGGCAGATGATTCTTGCAGAATGATATAAGAGGATAGTTAAATAATAAAATTCAATGAAATAAAACATTTGAAAGGAATTCGGAATACATAAATAGCATTTTTTCAAAAAAATGTGGGTTTCAGAACTCATTAAATTAGCCATCGAATAAAAATCTTAATCTGACGCATTTGTGGATTGAGGGAAAATAATGAGATTCGCGAAAAGAATGTTTGCTTTTTGGCTCATATTTTTTGCATGCAAGTCTCCAAAGTTGAGTTTTTGAAAATGTAAATATTCCATATTATTATGACCAGGTGTATATTTGTGAGTCGTCTTATTTCAACAGTTTCTTGTCATTCAGGCTTTTGTTGAGTTTTTCATATTTTCATCAACGTTTATCTTGGAACAAAATACAATATAACTAATGTTAGATAAATATGGAAAATTTAGGTATGCTATATATACATTTCAAAGAGTAACCTCTCATCAGTAGAAAGTGACAAGACCAGTTTAGAATACCCATGTGAGAGACCAAAAGTACATAGCTCAAAAGGGCAATTTGAAACAAAATAAGATAAAACTAAAACACAAGGAACTAAAATTTGGAATCCACGAACTCTTTTTTAAAACAAGAGTGGGATCAGGTGCTCCGGAAGTGTAAGCATCCCTAGTTTTGCGCGAAGGACTATTCAAAGACAAAATATAATCGATAGAGCGAAGGGTAAAATAAAACGATCTGGCCAATTTCTTTTTATTATTTCACAGGAGTCCTTGCATGAATTTTTCCTTAAACGAGTATCAAACAAGTAGGCTAGTAGGGACACACAGTTTGTGCCCATTGGAATGCCAACAAGAAATGATATAAAACATATGAATAATTAAGAACTAATTCTAAAAGAAAATCATCCAGGAAGTGATTCATCCATTTTAAAACCGCTCCAAACTTGTTTTTAAGTTAGGGACTGTTCCTGTATATACAACCAGCCTTTGTTTGCCATTTGAGTCATAACGTTGGAGATAACAATTACATAGAACTACAATTAGCAAGAGTTATTGTTAATTTTTTAGAGATATATAAGATTTTCTCAAAAATACAAGCCTTGACTGTGAAACGGTTTTAATCTTTTATTAAGTCTAAAAAGTCAACTACAGATTGGTGGGATTTTTCAATTCATGTAGAAATTCACCATTGATATTGCATGCATTTTATAAAGACTGCTTCTTAAAGTGATTCCTTAAAAGTGTTGGATACAATTCTTAAATGTTTCAAGTACTTCATGCGTATAATAAATCACACGTCATTGTCTTTGAAGTAAATTGTCATCACAACATTTAACGTTTATTTAAGCAAACAAAAAGAACGATTTTTAAGAAAATTCCATAAAAATATTTGTTGAAACACACTGTTAAAACACAGTTGAAATACGATGTTTTCGTCATAGCTTTACTTTGCTCTAGACAATAGATAAATGCCACTCTAGATCAATAGACAAATTCATTGCACTCTAGAAAATAGATAAATTCATTGCACTCTAGAAAATAGATCAGTTCATTGCCTCTCTATACAAATAAACATTTTCATTGCCATTCTAGACAAATAAACAATTTGATAAAAATATAATTCTATTGCAATCTAGACAAAAAGGTAATTTATTGCCAGTCTTGACAAAAAGGTAATTTATTGCCAGTCTAGGCAAATGTACAATTTTAATTGCCACTTGATACATATAAACAATTTCTGTGCCACTCTATACAAAGAGACAGTTTCATTTCACTCTAGACAAATAGACAATTTCATTGCCACTTTATAAATATAGACAATTTCAGTGCCACTTTGGACAAAGAGACAGTTTCATCATGTCACTCTAGACGACAGACAATTTCATTGCACTTTATAAAAATATATAATTCCATTCAAATTTAAACAAATAGATGACTTCATTGCCACTTTAGATACAGACAGTTTCATTGTACTCTAGACAAATAAACAATTTTATTGAACTTTATGCAAATATATAATTCCATGGAACTTCAGATAAATAGATAACTTTATTGCCACTATAGACAAATAAGGAAAATTCCAATGCACACTAAATAAATTAACTATTTCATTGCCAGTCTAGCTAAAAAGACAATCTCATTTTCACCGTAGACAAATAAACGATAGACAAATACTAACGTTAAATTGAAACTTATTTGTTGAATTGGCATGATGTTTGAACTCCAGTAATGAAACTATAAACACATTTTATTTTGCTACGAATTGATGACCTCATATCTATTTGTTACAAGAAAGGTGTCGTCAATATTGGGTAGCCCTTGTTTTGTTAGAAGAAAAGGATTCTATTTTTTTGTGATTTCTAGCAAGAACTTTCTCAGTAATTGGTTACTACAAATTGTAAAGAAACAAAATCTCAATGTTACCTTTTTCATAAATGTGCAAGTTAGATTAGCACGCTGTCAGTAATTTTAACAAACCAGTTTCAAGATAATTTTTATGTTTTGTATTGCAGACTGGCGTGTTTCAGTTCAACCAGAGGCAACTTCATGCCAAAAAGCATCAACGATAACAATTCGTTGCTTTGTAAATACCGACATAGTACACAATTTTAGTTGTGCTTGGGAACACTATTATAGCGCAGCATTTGTACGATCTATGCCTTGTAGTATCCATAATAGTTCAGCTGTTCTGACGCTGTCGTTTTGTAACTACACAGATGCTGGCATATATAGATGTACTGTAAAACAAAATAAAACAAACTTTTCTGCTGCCTCCGCTGTTTTAATCAAAGGTATTATTTTATTTAGCTATTTACTAACTTTAATTAGTAGGTTTTTTTTGCGATACCTGCAGCTTTAGTTGTCTTCTGTTCAAATAAGATTTTCAAAATTTTGCTCGAAAGTGAGATACAGTTTAAAGACAACCGGTACCTCGTACCTCGACTTCTCAAAGATACATATAGTGTTGCGCAAAACACGTTCAAACACGGTATGGGTCAAGCTTATTTATGTTCAAGTAAGGTTATCTTAAACAAACTAAACTTTACAGTATTTTTGGTAGAAGCATATCATTTTGAATATTCATTTGTGTTTACATCATTTGCTGTCTTTGCCTTCATCAGACAATTAATTTTTCCATTGGTTACATATACTGGTTAAAGAGTTTTGTTTTCATAATAAAAAAAATATGTAATTATGTAATTTGTTTATTACTTATACGTAGGTCCGCCGTGTATTACGTCAACGCGAAAGATTCACGAACAAGGAAGCATTCGGTTGTCAACCTTTTATGTGTCTGACCCAGTTGCTTTTGAACCCGTCTGGTTTCAAGGTGCAAAAGATTACGAGAAAGAAATCAACATTTCACATTCTGCTTATGTGACGGACATTTTGACGTCTAAAAGCGAAACTCATTTTTATGGAGTGATCGTAAATTTAACAGGCTTCAAATCATCTTTGAAAATTTTACATTATGTAAACAACGGACATTATATCTGCCGTATCACCAATGACTATGGGACATCGGAAGCTTCATTTCATCTAGATAGGGACGACTTCCAGAGAGAAGAAACATCAGTACGTTCTTTTGAACCCACAACTGGCAAACACATAAGTGAAATTACAACAGGTATGGGTTTTTTAATTTGTCAATATTTTTTTATATTTTAAATAAGGATATATGTATATCCTTACGAGGAAAAAACATTGTCAGTCTAAATATACCAGAAATAGAAAAATACAGTGAAATTCTTATTTCGTGTATATTTCAAACATGACTATTAAATTAGTTCTGAAATTCATAAATGCATAAACACTACAGTGATTTCAAATCAAACCGAGCATATAGGAACAAAAATCAAAAACAGCTCAACTAACTTACAGGACGATTTGGAAACGTGGACTTGTTAAAATGTTACCACCTTAATCAACTGAAAAAATCATCAAAGTATATAGAATCTTACATTGTAAGCCGCTAATTATCATATTTCTATATTCGAGATAGTTAAACTTTAAAAGTTCGAGGTTTACCGAGAAATTTTTAGGTTTAACTCTCGAGACTGAGACCAACTGTGCACCCCTTCTCGCCGATTTATTCTTTATTCGTATGAAGATTACTTCATACAGAGCCTTCTACAGAGAAAAGAGAAAAAGT
>JAULBM010304349.1:0-14549 GCA_032357055.1 Geukensia granosissima
ACAGATTTTCTCTATCTTTTACCGTTTTCGAGTTATAAGGGGTCAAAGTAGTGGGGGGAGAGGAATTCAATTTTGTTAAATGTGAAAAAATTTTATTTTTTTAATACATTTTTTTCCCCAAATGATTTCTTATAAAAAATTAACAAAGTGACACCAGTTTTGAGGATAATATGAGTCAAAATTATATTTTATCCAGTCATATCACTGTGTCCAGCATTTTACTGTGTCCAGCTCTATACTGTGTCCAACACATTACTGTCTCCAGAACATTATTGTGTCCAACAAAATACTGTGTCCACACATACCCAAAGGGTCTTTTGTTCCCTTTCACATCTCAATGTGCTGCGGTCGTATCATACTGCAGTTGTAGTGCAGTCATTTTTTGTACAGAAGCTAAAATAGTCAATAAGAATTATATTGCAATACAGGAAGTTGTGAAAGTTGATAAATGTCAATTTTTTTAAATATTTTATATGATAACATCAACAATTAATGCAAGAAACATGTTGTATAGTGTTATGTGTTCTATATTTGTCTTTCATTTCATTTTGTTTGCAATGGTCTTGTCTGTCTTCTGACTTTAATTAACAATTTCTGTCTACTACTTTGGTATCTTGGAATTCCTTGAAATAGGTTAGCAGTGTACTTTAAGAATGCTAAATTTATTTTATATTCAAAAACATTTGAATGACATTTGATATATTATTTCCCTCTTTTAGACGAAGAAATGAGCGCAAAATTAAAGGGCAGGCCATATTATGGTCAAGTTACAACAGAAAACTTAGCAAATTTTAACATTAAAAGTAAAAATTAAGAAGGTTAACTCTGTCATCAGTGGTTTCTGCTTCACTTTAGACACCCATTTAGTTATTATAGCTTTTAAAACCCGGTTATTTAAATACCATAATAACAAATTGGCAGATGTCACAGAATAGAGAATATATATTATTTATATTTTTTAAAGCATGATATGTATTACATTCAGGCAAATAAAAAAAAACAAAAACAAAAAAAAATTTTTGTGGAAGACTTGAGCAATGTTTTACCTGAATTATTGAAGAATCAATGTCACTGCAACTTTTTGTATATTTTACCTGTAATATTGGTAGGATTGGCAATAAATTGTATTATTTCTACCTTGACAAGTATAAGTAATCGTGGAATATTGTTGATGGTGAATTCAACTGCTGGAGATTCCGCAGATTGAAATTATGGTGCAGTATGATGGATAGCGGCTTATTTAAAAATTGGAATTGAAATTGGGGGTATTCAGTGAAGATGGAGTACTGACGGAATCATACGTAATTAAAGTTACTAGTGAAATAATATAAGAACAGCATATACTGTGTAAAGGACCTTGGAGACTAAATTGAAGTTAATAATTACGCTGCTGTAAAATAACATAGATGCAAGACAAATCAGGATTAGAGCCTATTATAGTACAATATTCTGTGGAAAGTTTTGTTTTGAATTTTTAAAATATATAAGCCTACTTCAGACTCTTCTTCTGATAGTAGTAGATGATGTTCTCTACTCTTATTTGGTGAGCAGATACCTAAAACATGAAATTGTGATTTAAGGTGGCATACATTATACATGAGTGTCTGTATAATGAAAATTATAACAGGAAACTGTCATTTGTAGGAAAAGCCTTCAAGGAAAAACAAGTGGACAACAGTGTTGAAATGTGATCTAGGTTTCATTAGTTTTCATCCTAAATAAATCAATACAGTTGGATAATTTTAAGCTGAAAAATTAAGCTGAAAACATACAGGTTTATTTGTGAATTGTTTTATTTTTATTGACTTCTGGTTATTAGTTGAATGTTGGGGGTTTTCATTTTGAGGAAGTTTGTTAAGTGTTCTAATAGTGAACTAGAAGTTGAAACAGACTTCTAAACAGTTGTAAATACAAATAAATATTATTTGCATAAAGATGACATTTATACTGTGACAAAAATTGTAATTAATCAGAGTTGATGGATTGTTAGAAGATCTGGTGTTTAAACAAAGCTGATTCTATACTTTCCTGAAATATATCAGGCAGATAGATTGAAGCATATGGATATAAAATGAGAAATTTTAGTGCAGGTTTATGGATGGATCTAAATATTATTTTTAATTGAGATCTATATGGTGGAGGAAATGTGAACATGGAATTACAGATGTCAATAGATCATAGTTTAGTGTTATCACCCTACAGGTAACAACTATTTTATGTATTACCTTTTATTGGGAAATTATTAGTATTCAGGTCAAAATAACTGTTTTAATTGTATTTTTACAGCATTATGTCACAGAAGTAACTGTCATAATTGTTATGTAGCATTTGAGTTACAATATTTCACATTTTTCCTATTTTAGGTTAAGGCAAACGATTTTTTCTAAAATAAAAATCCTTTTAAAAAACAGATCCAAGTTAGTGGTATTGCACTTTGTTGTTGTCATTGCCATCGGATTTGGCTTCCCATTTCAATTTGTTTGGATTCTAGTGCTTCTTTTGCTATTTTTGGATGTTTCAGTTCTAATGCTACTGATGAGAGGTTATTTCTTAAATTATACATATAGCATACCAAAATTTTCCTTTTTTTTTCAACATTGGTTATTTTGCTTTTTTTTTATGTTACCCAAAATAGAGAATGTGAAGTTGATGTTTGATTCAAATATGTAATGAAAGTATTTTGTTTTATTGAGAAAAGTAATGGAACAACATATGGTAGATGATCATTTTTAAAGCTTAATTTAGTCATCACACAAATATTGTGTACTGTAATAGATAAAAATGGAGGCAACCTGTTACAGTATGATTGTATCCCACACATCTTCTACAGATGTTACATCTACCTTAATATTAATTTGTCTCATATTATTTAATAGTTGCATACCTTTGGCATGATACAGCTTCTGTTATGATATAGACTGGAGGACTATATTGAAGGCCGTAACAGGACCTGTAGTAGTTTAAATTCAATTTTCAAATGTTGTATGGCTGTCTCATGGACAATCTTGCCACATCTCCTATTTTTATATGATAAGTAATTGCCTTTTTTGAGTTGTTGAACTAAGAACAAATTTTACAATTAAAAAAACCATTTTTTTTTGCCAAAAAAATTTAATAAATGTGTGAACATTTATATCAAACTTTAGGAAATCTAACACAGAAATGAAATCAACTTCCTTATTAATTTATTTTTATTTTGAGTCACTAATTAGGTATCAAAAGCAGTAACATCAGGATTGGCAGCTGTCAATTTTTAATGATTGGATCTTTGACATGTATAAATATATGCTGAACCATGTTTGATTTTCCCTGATTTATTTTGGTTTACTTCAGAGTTGACCCAACCTTGTCAACATAAAATTGTGCCAGTATTTGACCTTTAAATGATAGGCTGCTTGCAAATGAACTAAGCAAGAACCTATCAATTTTCAAGGTTTAAGCTCAAGAACAGTTAACTCGAACCTGTAGTATTATCACTTCTTATTTGCTCAGTTACTCCTAGAAAGGAAATCTGTTCAAACAACTGTTCAGATTTATGCTAAAAAGACAACTTTAAGATTATTTCAACTATGTTTGATGTTTTTCATTATTTTACAAAAAGATAAATAGTCTGATGCAATATTAATCTCAATTCCAAAAAGTTTCCAAATTTCCTGTGGAGTGAAATACAAACTGGTAATGTTTATGCTCTGTTAGATCACAAAACAGATTGATTGGTACAGGTGAAATCAATTGAAATATGAATTGACATTTTAAAAACAGAAGGGAAAATCCTAAAAGAGAAAATAATGTATTATTTTGATGAAGAATTGACAGCTAAAGTCATGTGGGAGTATATAATCAGTTTATTAACATAAAAGGCTTTCTCAAGCATGAGATTTTTTTAAAGTGTTTTTATAGATTTTTGTTCATTTTACTGAAACATTGGTGAATGGATGCTTTCAATATCTTTTATGGTTTCATTATAGAAACTTATTTAACTGGTATAAAATGGTCATGAAGTTTTGATTGCAAAAAGACAATAGAGAAAAACAGTGTTATGATTGCTCAAAACTGCAACCAAAATAAACCCATTTAAGATATGTGTGTGAATAAATTATGGTTGATTAAGAAAATACTTCGGTCTGCAAAATATTTCAGACAATCTGTTACTTGTTCAAAAGCAAAATTGTTTATGAGTAAAGATGGTTTTGGCCATTTTCACTTTTGTAATGCATGCATATTTCAGTTCAGACAAATATGGACAACATACAATCAGACAAATGTTGGACAAACTTTCAATAGGACAAATATGTCAAAACTTACAATCAGACAAATATGTCAGATCCCTATTGGACAAACTATCAGTCAGACAAATATGTCAGATCCCTATTTGACAAACTTACAATCAGACAAATATGTCAGATCCCTATTTGACAAACTTGTCTTTCTGGTATATATTGCATTTGTTCTTTTAAATAAAATGCATGTCAGATGTAACTTTTTTTTGGCCATCTGAATTTAATCACAATTTACCATTTGAATTATATTTTAGATATCAGAAAAATGTTAGAATCTGTTTTGCTAAGGCAGGATCAGGACTAGTTGGAGCATGGGAGTATTATATTGACAGGAACTCCAACAAATTAACGTATTGTTACCCCAGTTGATTTCTTAAGATTTTTAGAGGAACCGACACAGTTTAACAAGTATGTGATAATACGCTTGTGACTATCTGCGATGCCGACAACTACTGACTAATCTGCCAGTGCTGATTGATTCACGTGGTTTTTATCAGTTATCGGGTCTACCTAATGTAGCGTAATTATCACAGTAAATCCCGTGTTCATTTATATATCAGAACACACCTGATACCATCTATGTCATCTTAATTAATACAGGTGAGCATCGAAAAGTGCACAAAAATTGACCAAAAATTGACTGAAATACGTAAGAAAACGCAAGGTAGGTCCATTAATTTTCCTATGAGGGTCAGTGTTTTGAAATTAATAGAAACCTATGACCCGGATTTTGCCGGAAACTTAAAATTATATGCAACAAAAGAGAAATGTTCACAAAAAATGATGCATAGAGTCTTTATCGTGAAGGATAATGAGGGAAAGTTTTATTTGAGTTAAAAACTTGACGAAAGTTATCGAGAATATATAAAATATAACTCTTGTCTGCGTCAGCTTTTAATCGTATTCATTTATAAAATTTTAAATCGGATATACATGTAGATGTTTTATGTATGCGCATAAAAATAATCAAATAACGATTTCTATTAAATTGAAATTCTCAACATAAAAAAATTAAAATTGATGAAATAAGAGCATACAAGTCCGTATATACAATTACCCGAAAAGTATGACATGTATGAGATGAACGTGTCTATAAAAAAGTCTGGGATAACTTCAGAATAATCGATACTTTAATACTACAGATTCTATATCTTTACAATGCTTCGACTATCAAAAAAATACCCTGAGGTCATCCAATAGTTTTATATAATTCGTGTTAGTAAATTTCATTGTACATTTAACACAAAAATATGGTAGCTATTTATTTATTTTTAATCGTTCTTAAGCACAATAAAAAAAACCCGCATGTCGGTCTCATACCCGCGGAGCCACCCGAGGTTTGACGATTGTGGTCAACTCGTCAAATTCCGCAATTCCGATATATCAGGGACGTGTAAAGACATGTACATTCGGTCAACTCGGCAAATTCCGCGATTCCGATTTTTAAAGATTGATTTACGTCATGCAGTTGACATGTGTCGTATTAATTATCTCGTACTTAACTATTTGTCGGCATCGCAGATCGAACTTTTGAAGTGCGGTTGTTGGAGTTCCTGTCAATATAATACTTCCATGATTTAACGACCTGAATTACTTCATCTCCGGAGGCGATTTTGTAAACTTTTTGCAATGTTCACACCTGGAACGATGTGTAAATAATTTCTCACCACCCATCGGTCATACTTGTTATATAAGCCAAAAAAGTGTCCTGTGAAAAAGTGTCCTTCCTGTTATATATTTCTTAGGAAAAACCAAGAGGACATTATTTCACAGTCATCAATGTGTTTTATTCCGTCCTCGGGCTTTATCATAGGGAACAATAGTGCAAGTGGACAATATTTCACGGCGGACACTATTAAATCATACAGTTAATGTAACGCCCTTGATTATGACTTTCATCCACAATGTTAATCACTTTTACTTTGCACCTTATTCTACATTTGTGCATTTTAAAACTTTTTATGCTAATCATATCCATTCCAAGTGAAATTTCTTCAGGTCAATCGCGTAACATGTTTTAATAAAAAGCAGTTATTTTACAATGTTTTATTCGATCGCCATCATGATTTGCCATTTTACAAATAACGATGGATCTTCTTCCCACTGTCGTGACTACAAATCTGTCCCTATTCCTGTTGTGACTAACATCGATTTCGACTAAACACCGCATTTGACTACCGACTACGGAGTAACACGAAGTGACACTAGTGAAGCATGAGTTCTTTATACAACCCCCCCTCCCCGAAGCACCTAAACTCAGCCTTGTTTTTGTAAGGTGCGTCAATGCTCCTGATACTCTAACTTTAGTTTTCAGTGTAGTGTTTTGTGAATTATGTCTTGAGTGTTGTTTTGATGGCCATGGTCCTGTCTTTTCTCTAACTCAAAGATTTTTGTCACCCCCTTTGCTATCTTCGATTTCTTTTATCTTCGTCTTGAAAGTCGGTATAAGATTCATTGTTTGACAGCTGGTTAACGTCCAGCGGCAAATATATGCATACTGAGTATTCAGGAATCAGGACGAGAATAAGTTATCAAAGAATAAATCCTTAATGGGATGGGGGTGGGATGGGATGGAGGTCATGTCCGGGGAATTTTCTAGCCACAAGAAAATAAATTGGTACTGTTGGGTTCGTAGGGATGGTAAATTTAGCCTGAGCAACTGGCAACCAACGACCACTCATAGCGAGTTGTTGCAGAGGAGTCTTTGATTACTGAGGTCCAGGGTAGAATACTCGTGTGAGAGGTCAAAGTTCATAGTTCGAAGAGAAAAGACAAATTTGAAACAAACTAAAATATACAACTAAAACAAAAAGAACAAAGACTTGGAATGCACGAAATCATTTACAAAACAGGAGTGGGATCAGGTGTCCCGAAAGGGTAAGCATCCCCTGTCCTGTGCGCAGCACCCACCATGGAATATTTTTAACTTTAATCAGTTTCAACATCAAACTGAGAAGAGGTCGATTTATTGTTGAATTGCCGGCAACAGGTCCAACCTATTTTGAATGGATAAGGACATAACTCTTCTGTTGCAGGATTCAAAGTATAGCTCGTATAAATAAAGGATGAACCGCATTTCATCACAAGTTTCTGATCTTTTTTTTTGGGGGGGGGGTCGTGAAATGTGAAATGACAAAATTCGAATATGGGGTAAAGTGTATAAAAAGTAAATAACAATACAAAAGTAACAATTTTGAAATATGGAGAATTTTGGTATGCTATATGTTCATTTCAAAGAGTAACCTCTCATCAGTTTCATCAGAACCAAGCGTAGGAAGTCCAAGATCCAAACATAACAAAAGAAGCACTAAAATCCAAACAAATCGAAATGGGAAGCCAAAGCCGACGACAGGGACAACCAGTGTTGCAATACTTTTCTAGGCCTTTCCGTATTTTCCGTGCTTTAGAATTTTAACAAATGCAGCAAATTTTATTAAAAAAGTTACACAAGGTATCTAAATTCAAGCGCATTATATATTCTTCATCCTGAATGTCGCTAAAAGGTCTTCAATAATGAGAAAGAAGTTCAAAAATCGAAGATACAAAGGAGCAGAAGACTGACAAGACCGTGACCAAACGAAGAGAAACAGAAAGCGGACATAAGTAAACAAAACAAAACACAACATACAAAAATAAAGCTTGATCAAGGAGAACACTATAAAAAACACAGCGAACTCTCCTGCTCTTCTTCTTAAACTGTCCAGCCTACAACACAAGAATTTAGCCTTAAATTAAAATGTAGTAATACAAATTTCAATTCTTTGACAGAAAGTAAAATGTATTCTCTGTTAAATAGTAATTCTTTAATTGTACTTTGAGTATATCAATAAATGCCAGGAAATACTTTAAACATGCGTTCGTTCAGATTTATCTGAGATTGCATGAATGAATTGTTAGTTTATTTTGAGATACAGGTGTTGTATGACTATTATACTTGCCATATCTATTTTGTGGTTAATATGAGGAACCCATTAAAGTCACTACTGCCCCAGGTTATCTATGCCTTTTTTGTTAATATGTTTTTTGTTATTGTGTCATAACCATTTACTGTTAATGTGTTTGAACAATAAATATTTCTTATTTCGTATTTCGTATTAAATAATCTATGAAAAGGGTTGTATACATGTTGGCACAAATTACAAGTTGCAGTTATTCATTGTTTTTTGTTGCTGTTTTTCTTTATTATTAAATGTTGAAATTCTTATTTTATAAAATAGCTTTTGAAATAATTTCCTCTTAAAACTTTTGTTTTTACACCAATTAAACAGACCTGTTTCACACACCATTACCTGTAAATATTGTTTTCATTGGGCAGTAATATATATACAATTAATTGAAACCTGTTTTACTAAATATTTTAGTGTAATCTAATTATCAATGTGTGCCAGGTGTAAATTGATGAATGTATTGTCATAATCCAATTTCTCTTATTATTGAAACATTGTTAAATGGTAATAAAATTAAAGAAATTAGGAAAATAATTAATTTATTGTTACTGTTGTTTAAAATGTTTAAAAGTAGTTAATTCAGAAAAGAATATACTTGATAAATACTTGATAAATAAAACTTAACAACTTATACTAAAATGTTGTTATAGTAATTAAAGAAAAAATGTGCTAAGTATATATTTATTTTTAACTATGAACAAGTAAAGAATTATAAATTTGACAGGCAAAAATTATATATAAATTGTAAATAAGTAAACCATATCCTTTCAATCCAATGTGATTGTTGTATGGACCATTTTTGTTATTGGCCGATTTTGGTGAAGGCTGATTTTGCTATGGGGGGATTTGGTGTAGGCCGATTTTGTTATGGGCTGAAATATCCAGATACCGGCCAGATCGTCTACAAAAAAGACTTCTCAGCCTGTCAAAGAAGACATCTTGGACCATCTTTGAAACATTGATTTCATTAAAAAGGATAGTCATACTGACTATGAAAAGACACTCAGTCCGACTGTGAAACATAAATTTCCTCAAAAAAGACAACTTGGACCGACTACAAAAATTATATAAAAAAAACTAAACATTAGATTGACTGAAAAAATAACTTGGATCTAGGCTTTACTATGAAACAGTCACTTCCAAAAATACTAAACTCGGGCCAACTATGAAACATTCCCTCAAAAAAATCTATGGACTGACTACACTAAAAAAGCCTCAGAAAGACTATATGAAATCAGAGACATATGATACATTCAATACCAAACTGTAAGAGTGAGAAGATGAGAGAGGACATAGAAGTTAAAATTCTACTGTCACTTGGTGGGTGGCTGTCTCATGGACAATCATGCCACATCTCCTATTTTTATATAGACCGACTATCTGTTACTGTATCAAGTGTTAATATTTTTGCTCTAGCATTTGCCTCATAATAATAATTGACAGTTTATAATCTTTATTTCATAAGCATCAATGATTTAACATATACATAAACACACACATGTCATGTAATTTAATTATTTCAATTAAGATTTAATGAATTTTTATTATGTTTTTAATGCTACCGATTATTTGTCAGCCAAAGAATACCAAGCTTAATATGTCTTTTGATGAATGTCGGAAAATCAAAATTAATTTATTAACTAAGATTTAATGAGTTTGCATTAAGTCCTTTAAATGTACTGATTTCCTTTTTAAAAAATTCAGCGTTTTTACTAACTGAGTGTCTTCTTGGTCACTCCACTATATTTTCATACTTCGGTCTGATTTGTCCCATATTTTCATACAATGACATTATCTTGTTATAGTGTAGTTACTAGTTTTGTTGAAAGTTATTCCAAGGGTTAATTATTATTTATAATTTATTTTTGGACGTATTGACCCTTTCCCTTTAATATTTCTGCTCATCTACAATTTTTTTATGTGCGAAAGTCCTACTTCAGAAGCAGATTTCAAATACATTATGCATAATTTCAAGTCTGCCTCTGAAGTGGGACTTAAACAGTGCAAGTGCAGAGTTCTGAAATTTTAATTCGTCTGCCAGACATTTGGTCTGACAAGCAAGTGAGTTCTGCCAGTCCTACAAAACTTTTGTCAGACCCAGTTTTGCCATCCTTGAATTTTAGCCAGGGGCATCCAAATGCCCATTATGAATTAAACGACCTTTCAGCATTGTACTTTAAACATTTTTCTTTCCTGTCCTCGTCTGTTGTAACTGGGATCACATGTTTTTTTCCCAGGTTTTGCATTGGCCAAAAATTTTATCGGCCATGCTGCCATGGTAGAATGAAAAAAAAAACCTTGCCGGCGAGGACACAATAGAAAAACCGGACGCACTATACATTCAAATCATTGTTTCCTCGGATTTAAGGAAGAGGGTTCAAATGCTTCAAATTATACCTTTTCTTAATGAAGGAAGTAAGAAACATTTTTATTTAAATTATGCGTTATTAAATACATGGGACTCACCCCCTATTTCTAATCGGATCACGCTCGGCTATTTCCGACTATCTTCGTAAATGTAGCCTCGGAAAGAAGTGGTATAAATATGGCCTGGTTTTCGGGCCAAATGTGATGCGGTCGCACTGTTAACACATGCAGATGTCCATGTGCACGAGATATAGTTCTGAACACCAAGCCATAGATCGTCTGGTATGGTAGGAAAAGAAATCGAAATGAATTTGAAAACTTACTTTCAACAACTCTGAACAATTTTTTCCTTGTTTTAATCTACAATCATTGCAACTCTGAAATTACTGTAATATGAGACGTCACAATATGATATCTGACGTCATCATAACAAGAGCTGGTGTACACAGCCAGGATGCTTGTTTTAGACATTTTTGTAGATTTTGTGAGCTTTTCATTTGAACGAAATTAAACATAAGGTCAGTGTCTTCAATCGTCGCAATTCTTTACTTCTTTTTGCATTATAAAACGCCTGATTAAATTTTCAATGGGTAATCAGTATGGCCGCGATAATGACTACTACTCCTGTCAGAGGCTACTTTACCGGATTTTATGACGGAAATGGACGATGTGATCAGATTGCCCTGTTTCATAACTCTAAATAAACAGAGGAAGATAAATCTAAAACAATATTACGACTGGTTTCTGGTAGTGGCTGCAAATTTTAACTGTATGGTTTTATGACTTTAGGACCAGTTGTGATAACAAAATTGGTAAATATTTATTTTTTACATAAAAAATCTGTGATGACTGGTACGAACTAAATGTTTGACCAACCCTTCAACTGAAATATAGTATTATACTGTTGGACATTCGTTCTGACAATATAAAAAATGTAGTCGGACCATAGCCAAATGTGGTCCGTCGGATTTCAGATGCTCAACATGCAAAATTACGTATCAAATTTCAGTCCAGGTAAACATGGCTATCAGTTCGCAAAAGGTAAAGTAAACAGTAATGAACACATTCCCTTTTCACCCGTCCCTTTTCCACTTTGTCTTTTTGATTTTTAATTTCTGTTGTTAAAATTACATGTAATTATGTGTTATAACAGAATCGAAAAATGCTGCGGGCCTCTTGAACTTTTAGTGAGTGAAGGTAAGAAAGCTTTTGATTTGTGATCAATTTTGATGGAAGTTGAGAAGAAGAACGAAACATAAAATGACATTTAGGTAATCAATAGAAATTTGTGTCACTACCAAGTGTTTTTGGGTTTTTCAGGTATTCCACTACTGTCAAAATTTAATGCTTTACAAACCAAAAACTTTCTTACCTTTTCCCACTGAAAGACCAAACAAACTGCAGCATTTTTCGATTCTGTTATATTAGCAAACTTCAATTAATTTTTACACCTGAAAATAAAAAAAAAATGTGAAAAAGGGGAGGGGGGTCCAATGCCCCAAGTGCCTATAAAAAGATGTATTCCTTATAATATTGCAAAAGCAGACCTTAATCAAACATGCATGTGGGTCCTCTGGAATTATGAAATTGACATATGAAAAACATAAAGAAATACTTAATAAATACATAAATTGGTAGAAATTGTGTATTATGAGTAGGATACAATAAGAAAGAAGTTTCCTTCATTTTTTTCAAATTTGATTTCTGTATGTAAAAAAACGACACTACGTTAATCTCCCTCATTGAAAAATTTCTTTGAGGGAGATCGCCTTCACAGCCTTTTCAGAACTTGACACCTCTGGTGTAGCCACTACACTAATAGATATTTTTAATTCATCCAAAAATCTATCAGTTTAAGTATGTTTAGAAAATGTTCCTTTTTGCTTGCAATTTCCCAGAAAAGCAAAATCACAGAACAAATAACTTGTAGTGCAGGGGTAGATATACGTGGGTGTCATTCATTGGTATAATTAGGAGAACTTTTCACACCTTAAACAACAGAATTTAACATTTTTGCAAAATATGTGAAATTCTTTTGAAATATTGTTAAATAAACCTATTGTACATTTCATGAACTGAGTCTCTCACTTTTTGCCAATTTATGAAAAATTCATTATAGGAATCTTTACAAATCTTAAAAAATGAAATATGATAAAGATTCCGGTAGCTTTGTATATTTTCAATTTTTTATATATGATCTTAGTTTTTCTCACCTCATCTGAAAAATTGGAAAATTGTGTCGTTTCCATTATAACTATTTCTGCTCACAGGACTTGTGAATTTTATAAAATGAAAAAGGTTTTGAAAGGTTTCATATCTATTGGTATATATTTATACGTAATTAAAGATAAAAGATTGGCAGTACCAGAAATGTAAAAATAAAGACATTGTCGGAACTTTAATTTTTTTACAAAAATCAACAATTTTCTCCAGAGCACAGGACACACAACTACATCTGTGATATTTTGAGCACCAGATTCGGTTGCCGGTAAGATAGTTTAATTAATTTCTAAATCCCCTTTTCAGATTTTGTAATTACCTTTAAGAGAGAATAGCCAAAATGTGAGAGACTCAGCCCATGAAACGTACATTAATCGATACTTAGAATATGCCTAAAAATTAAAATTGAAACTTTCAAAATTTTTAATTTTAGAAGTATATGCAAAGTTAGGATATATTTCAGTTTTTGGTAGTGTTGTTGACTGAACAAGACTAACCAATTTAAAGCATTTTATATTTTTTAGGTGAATGAAGCCATAGCGCTTGTGTCGCATATTCCAGTGGAACAAAAGACTGAAGTATGGAATTTTTGGGAACTAGTTACAATTACTGTTAAATTGTTTACTCAAGTTTATATAGAAGAAAATGTTCCTAAGGCAAGTGAAAGAAAACATGAAGACATCAAAGAAAATTGTTTGAATGAAGAAAAAACACTAGCAAAGGAAACAGTGAATACTACTGCAAATTGTGAAATTGAAATAAACAACAGAAAGGATCCTCTTGAAGAATCAGTCTCTGAAAATGAACATGATCATGATGATGATAAAGAATCTGATGAAAGACATGATAGAGAAAAGTCTGCTGAAAGACATGTTGGTGAAGAATCTACTGAAAGTGACATTAGATTGATTGAATTTTCAGAGTTTGCATCATCACCAATACTCACCAATGACAATATTTCACTTAAGGATGTCCCTACCTCTAAACCAGATCCAAGTCATTTAAGCAGTTCTCCATCCAAAGTTGAAATTCCTGAGATTAAAAAAGATTTTAAATCAGTAAATTTAGGAAAAGAGCATTCAAAATCAGAAAGTACAAAAGACAGAGTAAAAGAAAATATTGTTTGCGTAGAAATTATTAAAACTGAAACAAAATCTTTAGACGAAAACGGCATCCCTAAATTAAAATTGAGAAAAACAAGGAAGGAAAATGATAATATTTCATTAAATGAACACGCCTATGTTACAACCAATAGTACCGATGACACAAAGAAAGTAAGGTCTAGAAAAAGTTCCAGACCAAAAAAGCGATTACAGCATGAGGAATATACATATGAATCAACAACCAATGAAAAGAAAGGTCAAGTGTCACGGAATAAAACTGGAGATTTTACTTGTAAAGAATGTGGGAAAAAATTGTCGAATGCCACAGCTTTGAAAGGTATTTGCATGTTCATTGACAAATTAAAGTACCATTCCAACAAATTTGGGCAGCAAATCAATTTTTATACGACCGCAAAAATTTGCGGTCGTATTATGGTGTGATGCTGTCGTCGGCGTCGGCGTTGTCAGTGTTGTCGTTAGGCGTCTGTAGACAGGTTGGTTTCCGTACGATAACTTTGTTCTAGTAACTTTATCCTTTTAATATTTTGGGACATCAATAATTGGTTCTAAATAAAGGTTGGTATTGATTTTGGGGGATCTAGCCCCACTCGTTTTTTTGGGAGGGGCCAAAA
>JAULBM010304359.1:790-14549 GCA_032357055.1 Geukensia granosissima
AAAATATGGTTTGCACAAATGTATTATCTAATCAAAACACGCAAAACGTCATATTTGAAACAAATTTTAAACTTTAATTTGCGGTATATATCTAAATTTCCAAGCCCATGATATTACGGCGAGTTTCAATAATATAAACCAAAAATATATATCATTTGTTCTTTGTTTAAGTACTTCCTCTATTTTGTTTTTATCTCTCATTGACAATGTATACAATATTACCAATGTTGAATAATACGGAGAATTTGGTATGCTATATGTTCATTTCAAAGCGTAATCTCTCATCAGTAGCATTTGAACCAAAACGTAGGAAGTCCAAGATCAAAGCACTAAAATCCAAGATAATCGAAATGTTCTGTGATGGATTTAATCCTGCTGATGTGAAGTTACAACATATATTTAAAGATGCTTAACCGAAGTCCAATTATGTAATTTGAACCATTAACTTTAGCCGAGACATTTTACATTTGTAAGGAGCGAACTGATACCTAATAAGGTCGTGATGAGTTTAAACAAAGGGTCAATGGTTTCATCACACCCAAAATGTTTTTTCTAGATTTCAAACGATTTAAATATTTTCCACATTTTGATTTCACTATTTCAGTTGCATTGTTTTTTTTATATTTTGTCCTTGTTTAAGCATTTAAAGACCTTGAATGTCATAGTTTAAGGACTGGGATGTTTGTGTAGTATATTTTAAAGTTTATTACACTTTCGTCTGATTGGGATCTGCCAATTATTGGCTAAGAATCGGGATATTGAAGATTTTAATTAAAAATTCGGCACCCAACCATTACTCTGTACAATAACAACGAGCATATTGTACTAACGTGGTACATTTCAACGTTTTTTTTTTTTTTTTTGTCAAAATTCAAGAAAAAAAAGTATTTCTCTCCTGCACAGGGCCAAAAATAATAACTGCAATGGAAATATTGACACAAATAATAAGACAAATCTAAATTGTATGTTATTATGATGAGAGGTTACTCCTTGAAATGTACATATAGGATACACAAATTCTCCATATTTATTCAACATTGGTAATTTTTTATTTTGAAACCACGGGGTCGATGCTTTTGCTAGTGGACAAGGAACCCCCGAGGGTATTCACCAGCCCAGTTGTCAGACTTTTATCAAACAATGTTTTCAGAAACTTGCTGCATTTGTAAATATTCTTCAGCACTGAAAATACGGAAAGACCTGGAAGAGTATTTCACTTATGAGTTGTCCCTGCCGTCGGATTTGGCATTCCATCTCGAATTGTTTGGATTTGAGTGCTTCTTTTACTATGTTTGGATCTTGGAATTCCAATGTTTTGTTTGTAATGCTACTGATAAGAGGTTACTCCTTGAAATGTACATATATTATACATAAATTCTCCATATTTATTCAACATTTGTAATTTTGTATTTTATAATCACTATAAACATATATTACTATAAAAACACGATACAAATATCATGTTTGAAAACCTTAAGTAGTGTACAAATAGTAAAATGTTTGCGAATAATAAAATTTTATACCATTTTGCATGAAACCTTCGGAATTTAGCATGTTGGGTTTTTAGGTTTGAACATATATATCTCATTTTGACAAACCTTAAGTTCAAATCATTTGAGCAAATTAAAATTTAATTTTAAAGAACGTAACTTAATTTCAATATTGGCTAAAACAGAGACTGTATCTAAAATCGAGTCCAGACACAAACATTATTAAATTGCATCCTTCTTGTCTTGAAAACACCGTATTTAATCGTCAGACATACCCGTGTTTCATGGCATTTATTAGAGATGTGTCTCCTTTTTGCATGTATTTTGTTTAGTATATTCCTTGTAATTAAGCTACTCTCTAGTCGGATTGGGTGACTTTCTGTTTGATTTTTGCAGTTCGTCATTTACTGCTTTTGGCTTCTTTGATTTTTTCCTTTGACCGGCAATTAAGTGAGGGTTGGGTTCCCACTAAACTGTTTAACCCCAACAAATGTCTCATGTGCCTGTCTCAAGTCAGGAATTTTGGTCATAGGTTTGTACTGTGTTAGTGTTTTATTACATGCACATTTTGATAATATTCAGGTACGAGCAGTATCAATATACGCATACACGATTTTTATTTGTGGTGATTTAGAGCTTTTCACAAGGAGTGGTATTACCCACTAATTAAAGGCCTTCTGGTGACCTCTAGACTTGTAAATTCCCTCTGTTGTTTCCGTGGTTGTAGTGCAGTGTTTTAACTTTTACCCCTTATCGTTTTATTTCCAAATATCTTGGTTAAGACAACCTTTAGCATTTGTTTCGTCAGCTTTATTTTTGTAAACTAAATATATAGCCAAGCAATCACATTGTTCAACACTTTTGTTTATATATATCTCAAACTAACATTTAAATACAATTCTTTATATGTCAGCCAAATGATAGTAAAGAAATAACACAGCAGTTGGTATTTTTCTTGGTGGCAAACTGCCAAGATAATGTCGAAAAGGAATTCAGTTTAAACATTTAAACAAATTTTCTTTGTCCTGACGTTGATTAATAATGATGGACCTAGTATGCATTCTCGAACACGACGAAAATACATCTTAATAAAATAATTTTTCTTTTATTTGGAGATAAAACAATAACATCGCCTCGAATTATTCCAACGGAGTTTTGAGCCCTAAGCGCACTTCGAGTACCCGTATCGACATACATGATCTACCTTGGGTTTGCCAAGTTATTGAATACACGGAAGCTCATCTGCTAATTATAAAAAGAGAAAGGATATTGTAGTTTCAAACCAATTTTTTGATAATTTAACGCATCGGAAATAGTGCACGCTACAGAGTGCAGGGTAAATTATTTAATGGTCGACATTAATTGTCATTCTCCCTTCTTTAAAAAAAACTCACGATGATTCTTAAAACCTGTGGGTTTTATAATATAAGAAATACACATGCTCCAACAGTCTTTGACTCTAAAAATGATTTCAATAGACATAATCAATGAGCGAAATTAATCAAACTAACTTTACGCACGATGTTTATCCAGGTACATTTTTATCTTAAAATATAGCTCATGTGTTTGCGTTAGACGAATAATAAGCAAGAGAATTCTTAGATACCAAAGGGCAGAAAGAAATCGTTAAATCAGAAGAAATACAAGATCATGACCAACAAAAAGAAACGGAAGACAATTAAAGTATACACAACAGTACATTGAAAACTGGAGCTAGAGTAACACGACAAACAAATACCCCGTGTTTTGGTGCTGCACATAAAGATATTACTATGAAAAAATTCACATGATCATATAATAGAATGTAAGTCTATATGTTTCACTTTAAGCGAAAGGCATCCTGTAACACTTAATAACGACAGACAATTACATGTTTTATTTTGTACATACCAGTTACAACAGATTAAGTCTCCTTAATATATAGTTATACATCGTTAGTCGTTTGTCTAAATAATAAAACCTTTATTAAATATTAAGGATTTTATCTGACATTCACGCTTACAAAGCAATAGAAGTATGTTAAATGCGGTATAGATATTCAAACTTGTTTTGGAAAATGTCCAGGTATTTATAAAACAATTAAGTTTGATAGAAGATCTTCTATTGATCAAAAATATATACCTGACAGTAGCTAAGGTTGTGTATGTTAAATATGAAGTAAGGTGCTTTGACAGCCCATACTGATTTAAACGGTGCTTAATTAAGTTCCAGTCAATGAAAATAAAAAGGCGATAGTCAAATTATAATGTGCATTATTGAACTTTATCGTGTGTTTTCATTGTCGTTTTGTCATAAGTCTGTCCCAGGTAAAGGGGAGGATTGAGCACTCACAGACTGTTTTGACCCGCCACATACTAAATGTGCCTGTCCCAAGCCAGGAACCTGTAGTCCAGTGGTTGTCGTTATATACATACTTGTTTATTAATATTCGTTCACCATTTCTTTAATAGATTATGTGGATTGTCGTGCTTTATGAATAGTTTCATTTTGTTTGTTTGTTTGGCATTTTACGCCACTTTCAACAATATTTCAGTCATATCGAGGCGGTCAGTTTTATTGGTGGAGAAAACCGGAGTACCCGGAGAGAACCACTGACCTTGGGCAGGTAACTGACAAACCTTATCACGTGCGTTGCGAGTTAAACTCAACCCGTTTTTGTATGGTACAAAGACAGACGAGAACTCACTCCATATAGGTGATAGGTTACAGTGATCTGTATACCGGTAAGTTTTAAATCAACTACCTAGACCACTCAGCCTACCATGCCCCCATTTTTTGTATTTAGGGTTTCCATTATAGTATGGACTAATTATGGAAGGCTGTCATTGGACCTAAAGAAGATTAAATTAGACAGTCATGTGTTGTATGGATGTCTTATGGACAATCATGACACATTATCTATTTTTATATTAATCGCAATTTGAATAACTGACTGACCGATTAAACTAATTAGCGTGTTAAATTTGGTATAGCTATTCAAATTTAAAAATGTGTCGGCAAATGGCCTGGTTATTAATGAAATATTTAAGTTTAACAGTGGACCCTTTATCTATCAAACATATGAACCCGTCAGTAGAGGATTTGGGTATCCATAGTGCAATGGTTGATGGCATTTAGTGATTTTTCCAGTAATATTTTACGCTGCTTGATTAAGTTCTAGTCAGTGAAAATAAAATAAAGAGATAGCCAAATGAAATAAACTATTGTATTTCAATTAGTAAAATAAATTGAGAGGTGGTTAATCCTTGAATTGTCCTGAAACTGCCCGGAAGGACACAGGCAAAAAATATATCTTGTTAAATATTTATAACTTTGACCATTATCATAGTCATAATAATATTTAATGCAGTAATTTAAAAGATGACATAATTAGATGATAAGACATTTGTTAAATAACCAATGATTACAAAAAAACTGAAATATGCTTGAATCAAACTAAACTTAAAGAGATTTTTGTCAACGATTTCTTGCCTTGTATATATCGGCTGGGTTTCATATTTGGTCTGAAGTATTATGGTGGTGCGTTTTACCGTGTCTACCCATTTTAGGTCCATCATTTATCAGCTTCTTGTATCTAGGCAGAGGTTAATTGATTGCAACAGATAAAAAATATACAGAAGTCACAGAGCAAATAATTTCTTTTACATGTACAAAGCTAGAGACACTAAAAGACAATGCGTCCGTCTATTCAATACCCCGAGTCTCTACTGTCATCGACAATAAATTCTAAGTGCGCATCTCTGAAATGATTTCTGTTTTTAATGTATTGTCCCTGACCCTCGATTTTACTTCTTTTACTATGTTTGTATCTTGGACTTTCTATGTTATTGTTTTAATTATCATTGAAATGTACATATAGCATATGAAAATTCACCTTATTTATTTAATACTTTTTTTTTAATTCCAGTAACCTGTTAAAATCTTAGCTATAACCAAAATGAAACCATGCAAATGTCACACCTTGGAAAGGTACGCTTACTTTTACACTTACCAGTAAACATTTACGTTTCATTTTCTGATTCCTAGCATTTTATCAAATTATTATTTTTAATGTTATTTTAACAATAAAACAGATCAAGAGATGACGTCCACATGATCAGTGGCTAAAAAATCTAGAAACAGCAAGTTTGAACAAACAGAAAAATAAAAGTAGTGGACTGTCTGCTAAAAAGATACGCTTTGCATCTTCCAACTTGTCATTTGATTCCCCCATTGTTATTTATTTGGCTTACCATCATTCATTAAATGTAAATCCAGCAAAACGATTTACAAGCAGATAATCATTCTTTTGAATTTTGTTAAAAACTTTCGCACGATGTGAATTTTGTCTTTCTGGCATATAGTCTATATTCTTTATTTTAAATGTAATTGCAGATCTTTTTTATGGTGCTGTGTGAAGGTCGTCAAAAGTTTCAACTTGCTTGAGATGCATGCTCTTATCCATTTCCGGAGTGCTGGAATGTTTGTTGAAAAGATACGCATTACATCTTTCCAAAATTTCTAAATTGGTAAACTTGTACTTGTTCTTCTTAATATATATATTCGTTGAGGAGTGGTATTCCACCCTTATCGAAGGCCTTGTGGAGCCCTCTATTTTTGTACGTTTCCTGTGTTTTTCAAAGTCATTTCTAAAATTCTTTGAAGTTTTGTTATAAAGTAATGTGCTGTGTTATTTCTGTACTATTAATTTGGGTGACATATAAATAATTGTAGTTAAATGTTAATTTTAGAAAAATTCTAACAAAACTTTTCAACAATGTCATTACCTGGCTATGTATTAAGTTAAACCTGTGCTTAAGGTTGTCTTAAAATACCAGCGATAAATGGAAATGAAAAGTAATGGGGTAAATTTCAAAGAATCTGCACTCCTACTCCTACTACGAGAAAAAGAGGGAATTTACATAATCTAGGTCTCAACACGGCCTTCAATAAGGGTGGAATACCACTCCTTGCGAAAAGCTCTAAAGCACCCCAAATAAAAAAATCGTGTCTGCATAAAATAAAACTGCTCTTTCCACAATATTACAGAAATGTATATGCAACAAATTAATAAATACAACGACAAACCTATGACAACAAGTCTCGAATGGAGACAGTCATTTGAGACAGGTCATTGTGTAAAACTAGCTTAGTGGGTACCAAAACTCTTGTCTTTATTTCGAGTCTGTGCCTTAGTTTTGACAAAAATGACATAGGATATTTTAAACACAACACTAAAATTTTATTTTTCATCTTGGTACAAACTGTTAAAATAAAGTTCTACTCGCCTTTAACTGCAAATATCACATGTGGTTTGACATGATGAAGCGTCTTTCCCGGTCTGTCATAGATTCGTCCACAATGACTAAAAGTTTTAATGTTGTCATTTTGTGTAAGAATTGTAAGTTTGTATTTCAAACAAATGACATTAAAGCACAAAACTTTGAAAGATTCTTGTTTACTGTCAATAAAATGGATGTTAAAAGTACATTGTTAAAATTACTTTTTTAAAGAATGATAACGTTAACATAATCTTTTGTACAGGGTTTAGAGATGACGGATATTTTTACACAAAGGAAATATTGAAAAAAAACTAGTTATTTCAGATAGCAAACAATGGCTATTTACACCTTATATTTATGGGTATTCTGAAGTTCCATCCAGAGACACATTTATATACAACTGTAAAAAAGGGATTAGTTCAATTTAAATGCAAAACTTGATAAAAAACGGACACTTAAATGATCGGAAGGTTTTACTATCTGTAAAGAACAAACTCTCATCACCAGAGCGTTTTCACGGGTTTTTATCAAAGGCGAAATTATTTTTAAGGCAAGAATAGCATAATGAAACAAAAGGTTGCTGTATCTGTTGATTTAGTCTCAGTTTAGTGTTGTGCGTAATTTGTTCGATTTTTTTCTTTTTTTGGTCACGGTCTTGTCTGTCGTCTTATTTGACGATTTTTTCTGCCCCTTTGGAACCTTCGAATTATCATAGTTAAGCATTCTAGACTGTAAAACAGTGGCTACAAAATGACAGAAGTAAATCGAATAATTATAATTTTCATTATGAAAATAAACTAATAAATTAAAGACTACAAACAGATTAAAGAGAAACGGATACTTTTTGTAACAAAGAATAACCCAATGATTGAGCAATGAAAACGTGAATTGCTCAAACATAGTCACATGTTATTAAGAGATCAAAGATAAGCATCATTTTTTAAATCAGAGCCAGTGATTGCGGAATGGAGACAAAATCTTCTTACAATGCTGACAAAATAAAAACAGTTATAAAATACATAGTAAATATGATAAACACCATAATCAAAAGCAAATACAAACATACTGTAAAATTTAAGGGTGCAATAGAACAGCTATATGATCCAATGGCGACCAAAGACAAGACATTCAAATTGAATCAAAATGTTTAAGAAAGCACACCAAAAATTAACGAGAAAATTACTTTGTATGCAGTGTTACAATGTATAACTAAATGTTAAAGACTACTTTGGAAGATTATAAAACTGCAAACATGTAAGTAAATAGTACTTGGGTGAGATTTGGTGATTATTTCAAATTTGTTCAGTGCGTTTGGGCATTGCGGTGCTTGTTGAAAAAGTTACAACAAAGGTAATACATGTAGTCTTGAAATAATAATTTTCTGTTTGAAAATTTTGTACAATGTGGAAAATGAGATTTCACAACTGTTATTTAGCGCTCCAGTTGGAACAAATTTCGCACCCTTACTTCGATATACGTTTTATGCTCGTATTAAGTGTAAGCAATTTATGCAGGAGCTATGTAAAATTAAAAAGAGGCATGAGGAACTGATGACCGTTTTGTTTGTAGCAATTTATTTATGATAGTTTGTTATTTAAGAATCATAGAATCAGTTATCATTTCAACCAAATATATCCAAGAGAACTTGAAAAAGATTACATTTTGCCAGGAATGTCCAAACGGCTTACAGTGATGTGTGGAAAATGCACATAGATCTCCAAATACGTTGGTTTGTAAGGAAGTTTTCTTAAGGAGAGTTCAATAGTTTGATCAAAAATATTTACTTAGATTATTCATGACGACGACAAATTGAATATTTGTTGTCAAATATTCAATTTCGGAAGTGACAACTGTCCAAGAAACAAATTGTGCCGTATAAATTATTTTTGAAAGTTCCCCGCTTTTGGTGCCAGATAACTAACCGTTTCAAAATTCGATTATCATCAGTGGCAGAAGAGTTAAATGCAAACATATGTTTTTACAGGATTGTAAACTTGATGAAATCCAGTAGTTATAAAATGTTGGATGTCAATACCGGCATGTATACATCGAGGCAAAGAATATAGAAAAGTAAATGTTATGTGATTGTCTATGGACAACCATCCAAACGGGTAAATCAATTACTTCTTCGGGTCGATCTTACGCCTTCGATAATGGACACATGTCCACACCATAAAGCAAGCTGTAAAAAGACCCAAAATTAAGCAATTAACATGTAACAACTCTCTGCCGAATACGTTAGCAATGTAAAATAAGTAATATAAAAAGAGGAGATGTGAGATGTGGCATGTCTATGAGACAGCCATCCCCCAAATGACAGTCGAATTTAAAATTCTACAGGTACCATTACTGCCTTCAATCATGAACCGTTGTCCATAATATATGTATAAGGGAAGCTGTACAAGGCGTTTAAATACAAAATGTGAAACTATGCATAAAGCACGACTATCGACCTAATCAAAAAAGATAAATAATAATAATAAACGACTATTTAAACAACGAGAGCCACTGTACTAGAGGTTCCACGACTTGGGACAGGCACATGAAGTATGTTGCGAGGTCAAACCAGTTTGTGAGCCTTACCTTGTTGGTGTGACAAAAAAGCAATAAAACACAAGATAAAAAATCGGTTGAAATGGATTTGACACTTGAGATAGATACTAAAAACCAACAACAATTACAATTTAAACAACTACATGATACAACAAAAGTATCAACATCGAAATAACCCTCGCAGTTGCCGTCTTCTAGTTCAAAACCCAATAAGAAACCGATCAGAAACCAAAGTTTTCCTTTACTACGATGTCAATAAAGACATGTCAAAATAGGTTAGTGTTTAATTATCATTAGAATTTTTAAAACAAATATGGAATTTATGCAAAAGCCAATATTAAAAAATAAAGACAAAACATAGAAAATTAAATTACAAATATTATCTGTTAAGATCCGTTTAAGCTATTTTCAAGAAAGTCAATAATAATACCAATAAAAACCATATCTAAGGAATAAATAATAATGCTGTGACGATATTCTTTACGGCAAATTTATTAAGATGTGATATGGAAATGTAAGCTGAATATTACTGTATTATCACTGGTCTTTAAAGATCGATGGTTACGCGGTAAATTCAAGTAATGAAATGACTTTACGTTTATAAATTTATGCCTACACTCTTTACAACTTTACAATTTCTAACTTTTTACGAAAAACGTAAATGGCACTAAAAACTCCAATTTGTCTGACATTGTGCCTAAATTTTCCCGACAAAATCATAACATTTGAACATTACCTTAAGAATAAAAACAAATAACAGGCTAATTTATTAATTCAACATAGGACAGATGGGGAAAATACAACCAGAAAGTTTACGAAAGAAATTTGTTAAATCTAGAGGTCGTCAAAAAGCTCTTACCTATGTTTTTACCCCGCTCCTTGTTAAAAGCTTTAGATCTCTGTGATTTGTACAAACAATACCGAAACTCCCCTATGTTGACACCAAACAAAATGATGTTTTTTTATCATGATAAAAGAAATTTCTCAAACGAGTACAAAATTTTACCGTTATTCCAAAGCTTTAATTACAGTTTTAATAAAATAATTTTTATCACATCATTTAAAAGGCATAATCGTTGATTACCCCTCAGTTATAATCATTTCGAGTTCACCTTCTAAAGCAAGACTACTGAGTAACACATAAACTAAGAATTAACATAAGAATAGATTTTCGATTTGACCGACCTTTGGAATATACATGTAAGCTAGTCTCCTGAATTTTTCTTGATTTTATTCTTTCCGGTGGGTTTGTTACAAGTGTAAGAAAGGTATACAACTGGCATGGAGCAAAACCGAGATGGCAAACAAACTAAGGTTGATCCTTTACAGATGGATATACGATCATATATAATCAATTATCAGCTTGACTACTTAAGATAACTATATCATTATGAACATCGTGGTAATTTTTTTTTATTGTTTTAACAATTTAGCGAACATTGTGATTTCTTTCATCAATTCTCAAATATATTGTTTATGAGTAAAATAATCAGTAAACTTGTTTCAATCACCAAAGGATTTACTAAAAATGCATAGTATTATTCGAAGTTTTCCAAACTTTTCCGATGTCTTTACCTAAGGTTCTTAAAATAAATCAGGGTACTTTTAATAACCACATGTCACGTCAGTAGTAGCCAATATTACATAATACTGATTAATTATAGGTTGTATTTTTCACAAAAATAGCATTTCGTTTGTTCAATTTTTAAGAACGTCGTTTAGTAATATAACTAATAAATGTAATAATTAAAGGAATTTTTTAATCTGTTGCGCCAATGCTGTTACAATTTGCAAAATAGAGTCGGATATTGCAACTTTTCTGTCTTATTTGAAATTGTTTTCACTGCTCATGCTATTGAGCAATAAGTGTAATACTACATTTTGAACTGTCTAAAAAACATTAAGTAGATATAATATATTCACTCTTTCTACCCTCGGTTGGTAAATGGCGGGGAAATGTAGTTCGAGGCAAATAAAAGCACTCAAATTCAAACCAATAGAAAAGGGAAGCCAAATCCGATGGCAGGGATAACTACAAAGTGCAAAAGTTTTCGGGGAATTTACGTAATTACAGTATTTAAGCATTTATACAAATGCAGAAAATTTCTCTCAAGTCTGACAACAGGTTCACCGATATCTCTATAAAAATAATAATAACATCAACAGAAAAAAGGAATTGTCAAATATTTTCTCAATATCTGCAAGTTCACATCTAATGTAGTTTCATTTGGTAGTAACTACTAACAAAAGAGCAACTCCAGTTTTGCAGTTATTTTGCATCTACACACTGGACATTCTGAAAGCTTATCACTACATTCCTGACAACAAACTACGTGCCGACAGTCTAGAAAAACCACAGTCATTTCGTTGATGAGACATATCTTACAAATTCGTCTGCTGTTCCTTCCATCATCTAAAAAATTCAAAAATACTGAATCAATTCCACATTTACATAAATAAAAATGGAAAATGAACCAATTATTTAGAATGTAGATCTGCAATTGGCAACAATAAAAGTACATTTGACAGCTATTAAAATAAGGAAAAAAATCTTTAAGGATGTACCTACTTATTTTTTCGTTTCATGTCATATTTGCATTTCAAAATAACAAAATAACAAATAGCTGTGATTATTTATTGGAATTTCCAAATAACAAGAATGTCAAATGGATCTGATAGCTTTATGGAATTTTCACATAAGGAGCACTTGAATGGATTAAAGCGAATTTCTTCTCAAATGAATCGCGAGCTCGGTTCCGAATAAAAGAAATGTGCGCAATTTTTTCAATTACTTTATCTAGGTCAAACTTGAGTGCTCTCAACAAAAACAAAGATGACCGTCCCTCAACAATAAATATCTCTAGAGAAATTCAGGGGCAGATAATAGTATGTAAAAGGATTTCGTAGATACCAAAGGGGCAGACAGAAATCGTTAAGTCGGAAGACAGACAATACCATGACCAACAAACTGAAACGAAAGACAAACAAGGAACACACAACACTACACTGAAAACTAAAGATGGAATAACACGAACCCTTCAAAAAAAAGGGTGAGTCCAGGTGCTCCGGCTGTGTAAAACGCTATTGTATGGTGTAAAACATGAACCCGTAACCATGGGATAATTATTTCCTTTGATTTAAATTAAGTACAAATGCGGAAAAACACATATGATATAATAAAGCGCATAGAGCACAGAAATTACATGATTTGATACAACATTTTATACATTTTGTCGATTTTGTACAATTAAAAATCTACAACATGTAAAAATGTTTGGTAAAAATATCTGTGTGATGTTTTGGTGCGATCATATCTATTTTGAACAGTCGGATCCAAAAAAGAAGGTTTTCGCACAAAAAAAATAAAATTCTTCTGTAAATAGTGAAATAAAGCCGATTGTTTTGAAATAATAATTAAACGTATGCGAGAACACGTCTTGAATTTTTGAAAAACGGTTATTAAAAGACAGTTTCACAAGAACTTATTATTGTGACAAAAAAATCTAAAATTTGGGCCAAATATGGGTTTTAACGTACCTACTAATTTGTTTATTGTTTATTTGTAAGCTTACAGTAAGGCAAAAGGCAATACAGAGACAGTGTGGTACATACTAAGATGTCGCTTTTGTCATTTACATTTAACTATATTTCATTGTATAATATCTGAAACCCCTTAATTAATCAAAATACCCCTCAGGGTACAATGAAAATCAATTAAACTATGAAATCGCCATTCAACATACAATTGGCCTTCAATTAAATTTATAACTCTTTTACCATATTTAAAAAGTTATAATGCACAAACTGGATAGGGCGTTTGCAAATCTATGTTTTCAAAATTTCATATTGAGTAGGAAGGATTTTTATACTTTTTACATGATTGTTGGTGTATGCACTTGTTTATAAATCAGATATGATAAGGCGACATTATTTTTATCAGGAAAAATAATGTTACAAGGTTAAGCTTTTAACTTTCAGTAACTTCTAGCTTGACTGCAATTATCAGAAAATTACCTTTAGTTATATGGATAACATTTTAAATTCTTGACTTTTTTCCTGTAAATTTTCTGCTGAGATATGAATCTGTATTATGTTCATATTTGCAATTGCAATGAAAATTGAGAAAAAAATCAATTTCTTTCACTATGTCCAAAAGAACTATACAACAGTATGTATCAGATGGATTTATTTATAATGTCAGAAAGAAGGCCTGAAATAACAATTGTATATGCCTACTACCAGACCGATAGCTACTTAAAATAGAACAAAAGATTTGGAACTCTCTATTATACGAGGCGAAAAAGGTCAACCGAAATTGTTTATATTAGTTGCAAGTTTTCAAAAGTTATTTTAAAGCTTTTAAAGAAAGAAATTTATGTAGCATTTAGCATGATCTTTTACAAAAGCAATGTAGACAATTGTAAATTACCGAATATATCAATATTTTCTTCACAA